>JAUPMG010242484.1:0-22929 GCA_031762675.1 Pachysandra terminalis
ATCAGACTCGGCGCAGATCGCCTTCTCGAAGCGCTTTTCGTAGCTGCACAACCTCATCAAATCAACAAACCCTTACAGTTAATTTTCAAAGAGGAAGCTTCAATGCGAGAACATCTGCAAGACCTCCGAAACGTCGGTAAGTATCCTTAGGTAGTCTATCCTCTTATCGTTTGCTTCTTAGAGTTTAGGTTAGGGTTGGATTGCTTGAATTTGAGATTCTATTGAAGTATGGTTTTGCAATGGCATGATTTGATTGATTAGACTGTTATTTCATTGGTTTTGAAGCTTTAAATTGTTGAGTTTAGTATTGAGAAGTAATTTTTTTTTTTGGGTAATTTATCGATCCATAGTCTGTTATTTGTTTTAATTTGGATGATCTAGAAAGAACTTTGTGAAGTTGTCTGATGTTATTTGCTTGCTTTGTATAGTATTATTAGCGAAATAATGCAATATGGTTCTGCTCTAATAAGATTCTTCTAATTTCTTTAGCTTAACAGACATTATTATTATTATTATTATTATTATTATTATTATTATTATTATTATTATTAACAGACATAATTTATCTGCATAATAATTATGTCACCCTCCTTATGTTGAAATACAAGAGAAACAAAAGAAAAAAAAAACCCTCTAATTGTCACCCTCCTTATGTAGCATTTCCTCAGTCGGAATGCCAGCGAACAAGGACACCCTCCATACCCCACCCGTCGATAAACTATTTGCATATTGGTTTGCTGACCTGGGCATATTTGAATGAGATTTTCAAATCACTCACCTTAGAGATTGTTGTAGCTATGGATTCTTTAGATCTTTTGTTGTTCCTTCTTCGCTTTGATTTTCTGATTTCCACACAGAAAATGCCCCATTTGCTTCCCAAATCCATCTCCTCGTGTCTGAGCCTTCCTTGAAAACATAACTATGAAGAGAAGCCAACAAAGAGGCCACTGAATCCAGTTCGCAGTCAAATAAAGATCTTCTGAAATTCAAGTTCCAAGATCTCCCAACAGAATCCAAAGAAGATACTTCAGTTATAGACGATCCACACACTAGCGTTAAAGTGAATAAATTTGGGAATTGACTTTTGAGAGTAGTATTTCCCAACCACTGATCTTCCCAAAATCTCACTCTATCACCCACTCCCACTTCAAATCTAGTACTTGATGCAAATCTCTCATAAAGTTTGGCAATTGGTTTCCATACGCCCACACCCAATCTCCAAATGAACTACCATATCTAGCAGCAATCACTCTACGCCAAAGACTCTCTCTATCCTCTCCAAACCTCCACAACCACTTTCCTAACAAAGCTTCATTAAAAATTCTCATCTTTGTGATACCTATACCCCCATTCATTTTCAATTTACAAACTTCACTCCAGTTCACCAGATGATACTTATGTCCCTCTCCCATGCCACACCATAGAAAATCCCGTTGAAGTTTCTCAATTCTATCTGCTACCGACACCGGAATCTGAAACACTGATAGGAAGTATGTGGGTAAGTTAGACAACGAGCTTTTAATCAAAGCTAACTTACCCCCTTTAGATAAATACCTCGATTTCCAGGTAGCTAACTTTTTCTCACACCTCTCTTCAATCTTCCCCCAAACCCTTTTAGATTTATAAGCGGCACCAAGAGGAAGCCCAAGATAAACTGTAGGCAAATGTCCCACCTTACAACCCAAAATAGAACTAAGGTTGTCCATGATAAGAATCTCACGAATCCCAATCAATTTGCTCTTACTCAAATTGATCTTAAGACCTGACACCGCTGAAAAACAAACACAAATGCACCTTAGAACCACAAGATGACTTTGCTTAGCCTTGCAGAAGATAAGTGTGTCATCAGCAAACTGTTAGGCCCATCAAACCTAAATTTAACATCATCAAGAATCTCCTCACTCACCGCCTTCCTAATCAGCCTACTGAATCCCTCCGCCACCATCAAAAATAGGAATGGTGATAGTGGATCACCTTGACCCAAGCCTCTAGAAGATCGAAAAAAACCAGAAGCGGGTTCACCAAAACTGAAAACGAGGAGGTAGATATGCAAGTCTTGATCCACCTTCTCCACTTAACCCCAAATCCCATCCTTTCTAGCATATATAACAAAAATTCCCAACAAACATGGTCATATGCTTTCTCCATATCAAGTTTACATATCACCCACTCCTCCCAATCTCGATACAGAAAATCCACACATTCATTAGCGATAACCACCCCGTCCAAAATTTGACGACCGCCAATGAAAGCACTTTGTTCTACCGAAATAACACTTGGCAGAACCCGTCTCAATCTGTTAGCAAGTAGCTTTGCAAGAATCTTGTAGAAGCTGCTCACTAAACTGCTGGGCCTGAAATCTTTTAGATTGACAGCTCCCTCCACCTTGGGAATGAGAGAAATAAAAGTTGTATTGGCACTCTTTACAAAGGAACACGACTAAAAGACTCCTCAAGAGCGCTAATAAGATCCGATTTAATAATGTTCCAACAAGACTTATAAAACGATAGAGTGAAACCATCTGGACCCGGAGCTTTGTCTCCATCCAACTCCTTAATGACCCCCCAAACCTCCTCTTCGGGAAATGGTCTTTCTAAAGAATCTCTATCTTCTTCACCAAGAGTGTCAAAAGCCATTCTGTCCAAGCGTGGCCTCCTCACCTCCTGTTCCAAAAACAACTTCTCATAAAAAGCAACAATGGCATTCTTAACTGCCTGCTTCTCTTCAAACATAACTCCAACCACTTCCATTTTTCTAATAGAGTTCACTTTGTTTCTAGTGTTTGCCGTCTTGTGAAAAAACTTGGTATTTTTATCCCCTTCTTTGAGCCATAAAGTCCTAGATTTCTGCCTCCAAGAAATTTCTTCCATTTTTGTTGCCTTGCGAAACTCATTCTTCAGATTTTCCCGCTCTATTTTTTTATCCGCCACCAAACCCCCGAATTCCTCCATCCGGTCTAACTCCTGAATCTTTGATAATAACTCCCTAATCCTCACTTTCACATCACCAAATGAGCTTCTATTCCAAATTTTAATTACCTCCTTCAAACACTTCAGTTTCTTACAGAAAATAAAACTTGGTGAACCAAAGAACACGAAACTGCCCCACCATTCCTTCACCTTGGAGTAAAACGAATCCTCTTCCAATCACATGTTTTCAAATCTGAACGGACAGGCTTTCCTCACCTCGTCTTTACATTCCAGCTGAATGGGACAGTGATCAAAGATAGGCCTGGGCAAAACCTGAGCCTCAACAGAAGCAAAACATTCCTCCCAAGAAGAGGAAATCAAGAATCTATCCAACTTAGACATCACAGGATTCTCTTGATTGTTGCTCCATGTAAACGAACACCCGGAGAGAGGAATGTCAATGAGCTCCATATTATTAATAAAGTCCGTAAAATTCCTCATATGCACAGACCTATAGCCTAAACTTGATCTTTCACTACTGGATCTTGTGATATTAAAGTCTCCCCCTATGCACCATGGGATATCCCTACCACCTCGAACATGCTCCAATTCACCCCAAAGCTCTGCCAACATATTGCTATCATTAGACCCATATACTGTGGAACACAAAAACTTAACACCCTCAGCCAAGGACCAGCATGGCCGACAGTGAAAACCTTCCTTGAATCCCCTCGATAAACTTGAACTTCTGACACTTCCACGCCAAACCGACCCCTCCAGGCTCCAGCTGAACCACTAGCAGGAGTGAATAGCCACTCATTCTCCCTTTCCTTCCAAATATCTAACATAATAATACAGTCAGACAAGGCCTCCACCTTAGTTTCTTGAAGAAATAAAATATCTATATCCCAAACCTCCAGAGCAGCCATAATGGATGACCTCCTCTCCTTACTATTCAAGCCCCTAACATTCCACGAAATTACTTTTGTCTTCATATTTTCACCACCTCAACCCCTTTGTTAACCTTCCTAGCAGAAGATCTTTCAGCTGCATGCCCCGCATCATTCAACGTCCAAGTAAGTTTTTAAAGCTCCCTATTTTGCCTTTTCCCCGCACCCGAATTAACCCTATGCTGATCTTCAATAGCTATGAGTAAGGCTTTAACCTCCCCTTCAAACCCATTGCACGACAAACCCATAAATTTACCAAAATCCAATATTTTGGACTTCACCCGCTCTGAAACCCCTTCGCCGGTCAATTCAAGGGCTGCATCCTCCAAATCAAATTCAATGCTTCTAAACCCTAATCCCTCCCCTGCCTGCAGCACATAATCACTTTGGTCACAAAAGTCTGGTTTAATTACATCCAAAGGAGAAATAGCTTCACCCAAAGGATCCGACTCTCCCAAAGCTTCGTCAGAAACCAAACTCACCACCTTCTGACCGTCAGACCTCTCCTCCACCTCAAATCCTCCATCGTACAGATTCTCATCGAGAGATACTCCTCTCACCCCACCTGCTCGATCCTCACTACTCACCTCAGAATCAAGACTACGACACACCCCACCAACATCATCCAAACCTCCAATAAACCCCTCCGTCCTCCTGTCCGGAATACAAAGAGCAAGATTCTTCTCTTGCGATGAATCCTCCGCAAGAAAAAGAGGAGAAGAAACGGAGATTGGACGAGAACCAGCCTGAAGGCAACTGCTAGCTTCCAACTCCCAATCTCCAGAGAAGCCAATCGAGTTCGACCACTTCGAATGCACAACGCCGGGACAAAACAGAAACTGCGAAATTGGATCGTCTTCAGCCCTTCATTTCTCTTGAACGACCGCCGAGGCCTTGGGAAAAATCTGATGCTCCGGATTCAACGGTAAGGGTCTCTCAGAGCTAGAATAAGAGAGAAAACCCTGATGCAAACTCTCCCCAGCTTGATCTGTATCGCGTGCCCTAGGATCGTTGGGCTCCCTCCTCCCAGATGGACTCCCACTAAAATCTGGATGGCCCTCTGGGCCCAATGAGGCAGCGCAAGGAGCAACCAGGATTAACCCAGCATCAACCCTATGGGCCCCAACCCCCATAGAAAGCCCAATAGCCCGATCCATCCCCGTAGCAACACGACAAAAATCTCCAGCGGATTCAAAATTTGAATTAACACCAAACCCCACCGTCAGATTAGATTCAAATTGGCGGTCCGAAATGGACCTAATCTGAGCCCTCCGTACATCGTCTTCTCCAGGACGCCAACCTAGGGCAAACCTCTCAATCCCCAGAGAACCAGCAACAACACCATCCGATCCCTTAAAATGGGGGTCATCTTCCCATCACAGCGAGCACACTACGCTGCTCGAACCAGTTACTACCACTACTTGAGTTGGCCTAGGGCGGTCGCATGAAACTTTAACTTTCATTCTAATCCATTGTAAGTCCCTACCCGACTCATTTGATGGCTTCGTATGCACATGACCACCACAAAAACCCCCTAAAGCCCTGAAAAGGTTATTACCCCAGAAATGCCAAGGGACTCCAATCACCCTAACCCAACGTTCTTGAGCCAATGTGACCGATGAAAAGCAATCTACGTTCGGCGACCAACGAACACAGTAGATATTGGGACCTTCCCATCTCGACAAACGCTTATCAATCTCCACAAACGCTTATCAACAGTACGCACTACCACTTCTTCAGTAGGCAGATAAAAGAGAAATTTACGAAGGGCTAATCTCCTAACTTGCAGCCCAAAAGGAATCGACCAAGAAGATTTGGCCCAACACAGAAGTGATTCTACATTCGGAATTTCCCCCTCCACCTCTCCCACCACACAGAGCCTGAGAAAGCTGTAATCCTCCGAGGTTAGGAAAAGCTGAACATGAGATACCCGCACTCCCAACCGTCCAAGTCGACCTGTCTGGCCATTTAAATAAGTCGTAACCACCAATAGAATGGGGAATGAATCTCAGAAAAGATCGAGATTCGTCACTCACCGGAGCTCTATCACTAACATTAACTCCAACATCCTTTGAAGATCTCAGACCAAGTCTCTTGTTCAGCACCTCAAACAAAGTTCTCCAACCAGCTCCCTGAAAACCTCCAGGAAAAATGACGAGTCTCCTCCAACCTCTCCCCACTCTCAGCTCCAGCTGAATGTACTCTCCCCTCACATTCTTAGCTTTCAAAAACGATAACGACCTTTCTCCATATCTCTGCTGCCGAAAAAAGCGAGATTTTGAACTCGCACCAACAATCTCCGCTACCCGCTCCACTAGCCAAGGAATTTCCTCCTTATACAAACAAAGATCCGATGAAAATCCGCGGGATCTCTCCACAATCCTCAAGAAAGAATCCTGACGACGCTAGAGATTAAGCTCGAACGACTTCTTCTCCAAAACGAAGATCCTTCTCTCCATGAGATCATATAAATGAAAGAGAGGAAGAAATTGAGAACATCATAAGACATAGTTGGATCGATCCAACTTTAAGGAGATTATGAAGATGAGGTGACATCAGATACCATGCAAGGGCTTAGAGTTTGTGATGGCTGAATCGATAGCTTTCATTCATTTCTCAGATTGCTATATACATGAAGAATACTATCCAGAGATTGTGTTGGATTAGGATTCATTTACTACAGAAATTTGGAAGCCTTTCAACCTTTTTTCTGTTACAACAGTAGAGCATATCCTTGGATTGGTTTCTATCGTGATGATTCTTATCAGGACTTAGGAGCTGGTCAACCATTTTCAAACCTTTAACCATATCCACCCATTAGGGATTGATGCTTATCTCTAGTACCTTAGTAGGAACTTTTAGGCCTTGTTTCGTATAACTTTTGAAAAGTAAATTAAAGTGAAAAAGTAGTCTTTGAAAAGTTACTTTTTGTATCAACTTTTCTCCTTTTTTTTTTTAATAAAAAACATATTTGATAAAGTAACATTTAAAAATTATTTTTTGAATTAGAAGTAGCAAAGTACGTTGGTAATCAAGGTGTTGGTATGGTGGGCAACAACTATATTGGTGGTGAGTGGTGGTGTCGATGATGATGGTTGGTTGTGAGTGGGTGGTGGTGAGTGCTGAGTGGTGAAGGTGGTGGTGATGGATGGTGGATCGATAGAAGTAGCAGAGGTGGTGGTCATAGGTGAGGGCGGTGGTAGTCGTGGGTGGTGAGCAATGGCAGTGGCTGTGATGAATAATGGATGGTGATAGGAAGTAGTGATTGTGATGGTGGTTACTGCTTTGAGTGGTGATGGGCGATGATGGTGGGTGGTGGATGGTGATGGGCGACAATGGCAAAGGTGATAGCGGCGGTGGTGGTGAAGAGGTGGACAATGGGTGGTGGTGATGGTGATGAGAGGTTGGTAAAGAAGCTTCAGTTCACATATGAGAGTAAAGACCAAAGAATTTGAGAATTAAAAAAGTTACTTTTCAATTTTTTAAAGTTATTTTTATAACTTTCCAGGAAAAGTTGAAATATGCCTTTTTTAACTTTTTGAAAGTCATTTATAGAAGGTGCTTTTCTTCTGTTTTTAACTTTTCTTCTTTAAAAGGTCATACTAAACAAGGTCTTAGGTAAATAGCTTTCTGTTAACATTGTTTCTTCTTGGTAGGTATTTAAATTAATGTATAATATGTATATGAGAAAGGAAAAACCACATATATTGAAACTGTATGATGCAAGGAGGCTAGCAAACCAAAATACAGCTCTGTGTTGATAGACAGACTTGGGCTGTCACTGGGTCGAATACGGATTGGATCCATCGTGATCCATGTTCGAATTTGATTCGAATTCGACCGACATCTGACGGATCTTAAAAACAAATTCATATTCATATTAGAATTCGATTTAGATCCAACTGATCTGTATTCGACCGAAATCCAAATTCCGACTGACAAAATATATATATCCATTCATAATAAATTAAGTATTATTTCACCTTTGTAAGGATAAATACATCAAAATCAAAACTTTGTAAAGTTTTATGAAATTTAATTGAATATTGTATCAGATATGATCAAATTCATATTCAAATTCGATTTTAATCGAATGTGAATATTCACATCCGTATTCAACCCATCGGATTTCAAGGGCTAGCCATATTCAAGAATTTCGGATCGAATACAGATCTGAATCTGACCCATTGACATCTCTTGGACAGATTACAAAGAAAATACTTCATAGTCACCAGAAAAATGATATAATCTCTTCCCACTAACGATTCCTTGGAACTTGGAAGTAGGGGGCCCAATGAAGCAAGCAGTGAAGTATGTGATTCCTCTGTTCATTTCGCTACTCTCTTTATTTTCGAGGATCCTCATATTTTTCCCTTTTTAAATAGCATAGTAGATGACAGAGGAATAAATATTTGATTTCAAAAAAGAGTCTCCTCTTCCTTTTACCAATCTCCTGCTACTAAGAGTGTTAGTCCTTGGCATGAACCGTGACATGCCAGGCTTCTCTAAAAGTAAGGTCACAGATCTCTTGCAAACTGGCAATGCAATGAATTTGGATCACGGCATATACTTAGAAGATGATCTATGGATTAGGAATAGTCTACTTACTCTCAAATACTATTAGGTACCTCCAATTTTGGTTTTTGGTGTTGGCACGTGGCAATAGTTATATTATCTAGCAGAAATTAGATTCCATTGTGATGTATATATTGATCTTCAGAATTGCTGCGAGATTTAATACTGGATCTATTATAGATGTATAGCAATGAGAATAATTTTTCATTAAGTACTGATACTTAACTGGTGCATATTAGCAGTCTTAATTGTAAAGTTTGTTTCTTGTTTTGTTAGGAAGGCAACTGGAAGATTCCGGGGTTCTCAATGGTTCTTTTCGTTCGCGAAGTAATTCCTGGGGCTTGCATATGCCTCTTGTTTGTCCAGATGGTGCTGTTGTTGCTTATGCTTGGAAACGTCAACTTGCTGGCCAGGCTGGTGCTTCTGCTGTTGACAGAACCAGGTAGTTTTAGAATTCTTGGACAAAATGGTAGCATGTTCTATACTAGTCCATCTGTTGCTTCCGTTTTAGCTCATTTCTATTCATGTTTTTTGTACCTTAACATGATTAGTGCTGTTGCTTGAAATGCATTTTTTGTAGCTTGACATGCATGAAAATATTGACAGAAGTTTAGGGAAAATTAAGTATGGAAGTAAAATTCTATTTATAGAGACTAATTTTGTTTGGAAGAACAGTTGGTCATGTAATGATATACTTAGATCCATTGATCATGCAATGAGATACTAAGACCCATAGTTGCATGTACCAGGACACCAATAGCCTATGCACGTATTGCATGGATGCATTGACAGAAGTTCAGGGAAATTTAAGAACGGGCATTTTGTTCATATACACTAGTTTTGTTTTGTTTGCAAGAACAATAGGTCGTGTAATGAGATAATAAGACCCATAGTTGCATGTACCAGTACACCAATAACCTATGCACATAATGCATGAAAACATTGAAGTGACAAGATGTAGAGGTTTATAGCATCTAGAAGTGACCAGAAGTAGAAGCATAACTGAAATGTAATGCATCAGATCTTTTATTTAGAAATTTGATTTTGATGAATATCTTTATATTTTAGGTCTTGAAATAAATTAGAGGATAGCTACCAATTTTTGTCCTTTATTAGAGTTTATAAGAATTGAATTAAGTTTAGATTTTCCTTCTGGGTCATTTTCCTGGTGATTTGTTCCACTCAAATTGTTGTTTGTTCCACACTTCCACTCAAAATTGTGCTAAGTTGGTGATTTCTCTCTTATCAAGATGTTCATTTGTGCTTATTCTTATTTATTTATGTTTTTCTTTGTTGAGATCTGGTCACTTTTTACACTAGACATTCATTACCAATAATTTACAATCCACTATATGTCCAGCATTATTTCCTTCATACGTATTAAATCCACTTGGTGCACTAATTTGCATCGAGTTATTCTCTCTACGCTATGATTTATAGGGATCAATTTTAAGGTATTTTTTTTCTAGTGCTTTGTTTGATTATCAGGAAAGTACATGGAAGGAATGTGCACAATGAAAAAGGAACTTAAAAAAAGGATGGGAAAAAGAAAGAAACTTAATAGTATTCAATTTGGTTTTGAGTCATTTCCCAACGAAATGCATTAAGAGAAAGGAAGGCTGTTACAACTAGGCCGAATTCAATCAGCCAAAATGGAAGAAAAAAGAAATCTGAAAAGAGCCAAACAAAGTACACATAAGAATTTCAAGCCTGCTGATAGAAGCTCCTCCAATGGAATGTTCTTAAAGTTGACTCCCTGTCGACCCAGATTTTTTTTCGACCCATTCTCCAGTCTTGGGCCGCAGCTTTGACCAATCCCTCTATCTTGGAAAGGCTCCTCCTCTCTTATGCTAGCCTTCTCCCCATGGTTAACCTCATGCCTATTGGATGTCCTAGTACTAGAATTTAAAACCCTATTCACTTCATGGGCTACCTTACATTTACTCTTTGGACTTTTGCCCCCTTTGAAACGACCGATACGATTAATGGACCTGGTCCGATCGTGTGGCCCAAACCCATTGACCCCATCACTAAATATTTGAACCCTGGACCCCTTGAATCTCACTTTGGGCCATGGTTTTAAATTTCGGCGGCTTGCCGCCGAAATGTCGCCATTTCCCCAAGTGGGGAAATGGTGATATTTCCCCATTTCGGTGAAATATGGGCGAAATTTAGGCGAAAGTTTGCCATGCCCCCCTTGGCGAAATGTCTAGCGAAATCGAAATTGCTTTGGGCCTTCCCTTGCTTGATTCAATTAGCCTATTAGTGGCAATTGACTTTTAGTCTCCCAAAGAAATTTTAGATTCAAAATTCAAAAAGGAGAAATCACCATATTTACCCTCCAGTTCTCCCCACTTCCTCGATTTGCAAATCTCTCATTTTCCCACAACATCTGTGCTTCCATTAAAGGCACCTTTCCCCTCTTGCCACGTGATACCTCTCTTGCCTCTTCACATCTTCAACCTTGAAATCCATTTTCCTGTTTTTATCAACCTCGTTCGTCTCCACCATTTTCTCCGTCGGCGACATCGCTAATTGAATTAAAAACTCTTTTTCACTCAACATCAACGAAATCAGTTATTGGATTCGAAGGGGGTTATCACATTTAACTAAAATTTTAGCATACTTCATCCACCTTCTATGGGAGGTGGTTTCATTTACCCAAATGAATCCATCACAACAATTACCGATGTTCTTAAACATATCATCCAAACCAGAAATTTGGTGGAAGACCGAAAATGTAAACTCAGCAACCTTCATTACTTTTGCCAATAGGGGTTAAAATGTTAGTTTCTTCCCATCTACTAATTAAGACGTCATCCATGAGTTTAAGAAGAAGGATTTAAGAGAATCCAGATCATTAACACCCTTCCTATTGAGAGCAAAGAATATTGCTTGTTTCTCTGAGAATGGTAAGATCTCCGTTTGGAACTTGTTATTAAAAAACTGCACGATTTCGGTGGAGATGGAAGCTAAGAAGATTCACAGTTCAGAGTCGGTACCAAGGCTCTATTCCACTTTTCTTCTATTGAAACACCATTAAGATTAATGGAAATTTTAGGGATGGAACCCACATTCTTGGCCGACCAAACCTTTTTGATCATAGGAATTTCTGTTTCTGCAATTAAATCCCCCGTGCAACTTGCTCCCTTCCCCTTGTTCGAAACCATCTTCCCAAATGTACTCCACCCTCTACTACCTCTTCCCCCAGGCACAAAATTCTGGAACTCTTTTTTTTTGATGAATAACCAACAATATATTAAAATGAGAAGTAGAACAGCATTACAAAAGAAAGGCTAGGCCCTCAAGTTGAGCACCTAGACCAAATACAAAAACAAATAGAAACATAAGAAAGCAACGAAATTCTGGTAGCTCTTGTACCCACGAAAACACCTAATTGGAGGAAACGCCCGCCCGCATTTTCTTTTATTTCCATGATAAGAACTTTCGAATTCGTAGTCTTCTTCCATATCTTCGAATGTTTTGTTGCAGAGTTTTTATCAATGGCTTTAAAACAACATCTCGAAATCCACTCAACTTCTTGTTCATCGATGATCAACGTGCTGACCTTACCTTTATTCCTTTCTGAAATTCTGAGATTGACTTTGAACCTACCTCTCGGAATTTCTACTGAAAACATCATAGTTTCGATTTGAAAAAACTCCACTGTCGAAGAAGCTGCTCGAGAAGATGCCTGGCAATGACTGGTAGTGGGATGGTTGATTGGTGTGGGAAAGGATGGAAGTTTGTATGGTGAGGGATCTGAGGATACCACCTCAGCAAAGGACGGCTGAGAGGAAAGAAGGTAGGGGGGTGGTGGTGGTAGGGAGGGTGTTGAATGATGGAGGTGGAGTTGACGAAGTGGGTGGGGGGTGTGGTGGAGAGTTTTACAACAATATTCTTGAGACGTGTAAAATCAGAAGGGAAAATCAGTATGGGGTCCATAAGTCATTCTTTGGATCCACAAATATGATAGGCTAACACGGAGTACAGCTACTAGGGGTGTAGTTGGGTTACTTAAATTCTAACTTCCTTTGATTTAAAGATATTCTAAATTAAAAGATTTAAATCTGGACGCTAGGGGTCTTTTTGTTATTTTTACTTTTGTTGAGGTTGTTTACATGTATAGTCCTTTGGGTCACGAAGTTCTTATAGACTCATGTATTTACAATTTCAGAAAGGAAATGAAGAATTTTATTCCATGGTTTTTTTGCTACTATTTTGGTGGTAGCTTCAGAATTTTGAAGGTGTTGAGTACTTCGACTTTGCAAGGTGTTGATTCCTGGTAAAACTGTAGGTGTTGATTTCAAGGCTTTTCTGAAGTCTCATCTTTACATTGTTTCTGATTTATCTTCTAGTTTTTTTTTTTTTTTTTTGATAAGTAACGAGGCAACATTATAAATTGGTTAAAAAGAGAAGGTACAAACATGCACATAGGAAAGGAGCTAGCTGTCCTAGATGGACATCTAAAAGCTCAACCTACTCATTACACAAAACAAGATACCACCTCTTATGCTACTCAATCTTTCTCAACCCCCTAGAATCCCCTCAACCAGAACCTCTGAAAACAACAGTGCTCTAACATCACCACCTCGTGTCAGCCTATTAGCTAGCTCATTTGCCTTCCTGTGGGTCTGGTGAAAGAGATGTTCAAACCCAAACTCAACAAACAAGCTACCACCAAATGTGTGAATCTCCAGGGACAAATCTTGGTGGTCTCCATTCATATAATCACAGAACTGGAGTCACTCTCCACCTCTAGCAAGTAAAAACCCTGTGCACTTGCCTCCCTCAAACCGGTTATCAGAGCCTGCAGCTCGGCACATGTCGAGTCTCCCTCAGCAATTGGCCTTAAAAAGACATGCCTAATATGTTCATGATGATATCTAAAAATGGCACCTGCACTTGATGGGCTTGGATTGCCAAAGGAGGATCCATCAAAGTTTGAATTCATGAATCCCTCGTGAGGAGTCCATAGTGCATCAACTTGCAATCTACTAGGAGAAGAGTGATAGACAATGTTCAAACCTCTCATAAAGTCCGAGATGGGTATCCCTCTGAATTCTAGTAGTACCACCATCCATGAGGCAACAACTTGTAGAATAGAGTCAATGATGGACTGTGGGGAAGCCATCTGATCATCAAAGATTATCCTATTTCTCTTCAGCCAAATACACCACAAAACTACCTGAAAGAGGGCTTGATACAACTTCTAATCCTAGTGCCTAATCCTGGAAAGCTCCACTGCTCCAAAAGAGCAGTTACACCCTGTGGCATCACCTAGGCACCACAGACCTGTAGGATGAAAAAGACCAAATATGCCTCGCTACCACACAACATACAAAAAGATGGTCCATCGTTTCACTCTCAGACCTGTGCATGACACACATATTAGGGGATAAGGCACAATATCTCCTCTTTCTCTAGAGCACATCATCGGTATTAATTTTTCTTAGGGTGGCAATCCAAACAAATGCTCTGATCCTAGGAGGAGAGCGAGGCTTCCAAAGATGGTAGAAAGGATATGGGACTTGGGGGACAACCTCTAACTGCTGAAGGATGTAGAAGAACGAGTGAGAAAAGAAAACTCCACTGGGTTCAGTATACCAAATGAGGTGATCCTGAGACTCGGAATCAATAAAGACCAGCTTAAGCTCTTCAAACAAACAACGAGGCTCTCCCAACTCCATAGGTCTAAGGTCCCTTCTAAGAGCTAAGTTTCACCCCAAGCCCGAAACCGATCATCAAAGAACATTGGATACCAAAAAGTCTTTGTTTTGAGCTAGGTTGAACTAATAGGGAAAATAGTAACACATGATAGAGTACCCTCACCACATATCCTGCCAAAACTGGATAGGAAGACTGTTCCCTAAAGCTCGGTTGAGTGGGATGCTTATTTTCCGCATTTGTCCCAGAAAATTTTACCGAGAACGACTTCTGATCATTGGCGCGTTCTGATTTCAGTTGAGCTGCTTTAGTAATGGACCTTCCCCTTTCAGATTTGAAAATATGTGGCTTACCAATAGACATTTTAAAGGTGAGATCAAAGGTTGGTGGGAGGAGAGGGATAGGAGTCTGTCTAGTCATACTGGTTTTAATTTTATGAGATCTTTGAAATTCCTTAAAGGCAAGATTAAATGCTGGAATACTGAGACTTTTGGTGATATTCCTTTGCGAAAGAAAGCTTTGCCTAAGGATATTGAAGAGATTGACCTTTGGGAACAACAGAGGGGGACTATCTGTTGGGGAGAGAGATAGGAGGAAGTCTAAAGGGGAAGAGTTGGATCTTATTTTGAAGCAAAGGAGATTAGTGGGAGACAGAAATCGAGGACGACTTGGATCAAGGAAGGAGATGGGAATACTGGTTTTTTTCATAAAATGGCTAGTGGGAGATCGAAAGTGAACGCTATTACTAGTTTAGTGGTGAATGGAGAGAGGGTTGAGAAGATGGGTGATATTACTAAGGCTATGTTGGAGTTTTATAGTAAGCTTTATACTTCAGAACAGGAGCTGGTTTTTAATCTTAGGAATGTTCCTTGGGATGTTTTATCTTTTCATCAGGTTGAATGGTTGGAGAGACCTTTTGAGAGGGAAGAGGTGAAAGGAGCTATTATGGGTATGGAGAGAGATAAAGCTCCGGGCTCGGACGGGTATACTTTGGCTTTTTATCAGGATTGCTGGGAGGTCATAAAAGACGATCTTGTGGGAGTGTTTGATGAGTTTTATACAAATGGTGTGATTAATAAGATTACTAATGAGACCTTTTTGGTATTGATCACTAAAAAAGCTGGAGCTAATGGGCTTAAGAATTTTAGACCCATCAGTTTGATTACCAGTCTTTATAAGATAATTGCGAAGGTTCTGGCAGAAAGACTTAAAGGAGTGATTGGAGGCCTAGTCTCTCCGAATCAATCGGTTTTTATAGCAGGGAGACATATATTGGATAGTGTTATGGTGGCAAATGAGGTGGTTGAGGAGAGAGAGAGGAATGGTATTCCAGGTCTTATGTGCAAGTTGGATTGGGAAAAGGCCTATGATAGGGTGGAATGGGGATTTATTAATTCGGTGTTACAATGGAAGGGTTTTGGGGATTGATGGAGGAAATGGATTAGTGGATGAATTTCTAAGGTTTCCTTTTCTTTTCTCTTTAATTAGAGTGTTCATGGGCATTTTCAATCTTCTAGAGGTATTAGACAGGGCGATCCTCTTTCTCCCTTCTTTTTACTTTATTTGGTGATGTCTTGAGCAGGTTTTTTTTCCAAGGCAGAGAGTATGGGCCTTATTAGTGGGTTTTTGGTTGGAAGGAATAGGGTGCCTGTGTCTTATCTGCAATATGCTGATGATACTATTATATTTTTTGAGGCTGTGGAGGAACAAGCATGCTAAATTAAGGTCATTTTAAGGTGTTTTGAAATGGTTTCTGGTCTCAAGGTTAATGTGGAGAAATCTACAATTTCTGGGTTTCATGTGGAGCAGGGTCGGTTAAATCAGTTTGCGGATTATCTGGGTTATCGTATTACTAGCTTGCCAATTAGATATCTTGGTTTGCCGTTGGGGGATAGTGGTAGATCATTATTGTTTTGGTCTTCGGTCATTGATAGGGTGGAAAAGAGATTAGCTACTTGGAAAAGAAATTATCTATCTTTAGGGGGTTGGGTTACTTTGATTTAGTCTGTTTTTGGCCAGTTTACCTATCTATTATCTTTCTCTTTTTTGGGGTCTCGGTGAGGATTAGTAAGATGTTGGAGAAAGCCCAAAGGGATTTCCTTTGGGATGGTAGGGGTTACAAGAGAGATCATTTGGTTAAGTGGAGTGTGGTGTTCAAAAGTAAAGATGCAGGTGGTCTTAATTTAGGCAATATTCAGTATCGAAATTCTGCTTTGCTTGGAAAATGGTTATGACGGTTTGGCAATAATACTGAGGCTTTATGGTACAAGGTAATCGTAAGCAAATTTGGGAAAGGGTTAAATGATTGGGATATCAATGAATCAGCAAGAATTTATGCTTGTAGCCCGTGGAAGCCATCTCTGCTATGGTTCCCTCTTTTTGTTCTCTTATTCGTTTTGGGGTGGGAAAGGGTTTGCATATACGGTTTTGGTTGGATTTATGGTGGGGTCAGTCCATTCTTAGCATCGGTTGTTTTTGGTGGTGCAACATAGGGATGCGGTTGTATCTGATAATCTTTCTTGGTCTTCCACAAGTTTGGGTTGGAATCTCACCTTTAGTAGAGATCTTAGACCAGCCGAGTTGGAAGAATTATCAACTCTTTTTGATATGCTACAGTTTTGTTTTATTGACTCTGAGTGTTCAGATATCGAAGTTTAGTCCTTGGAATCTAGTGGTGTGTCCTCTACCAAATCTCTTTTTTCAATTCCTTGGTAGGGAGAATAATTCTGGTCAATCGCCCTTTTGTACTTCCAAGTTGTGGAAGGCCAAAGTTCCTCCGAGAGTCAGACTTTTTGTATGGACTGCGATTTTATACCGAATTAATATCTGTGATATACTTCAAAGGAGGAGAGGTTATTTGGCTCTCTCTCCACATTTTTATTTTATTTTTTGTGCAGGAATCAAGGGGAGTCAGTGGATCATTTGTTCTTACATTGTGCAATTGCCAGAGGGATTTGGTTACACATTTTGAGACTTATGGGTGTGGAGTGGGTTATGCCGGAAAGATTGGTTGCTTTGTTTGATCAGTGGAGATTCCGAGGATTTGGTCAGAGAGGAAAGATTTTTTCTGAGGCCCTCTTCTTTTCGATCGTTTGGGGTATATGGAGCGAAAGAAAGAGACGTATTTTTTAGGAGGTGCAAAGACCGGTCTCGTGGTTGATTGCTTCCATTGTGGGGATGGTGGTGGGCTGGGTGGCAGTTAGGCAAGCATTTCAGGGCATTTCTATGGATTCGATTACTAGAGATTGGGGTGTTTTGCTCTATTCTTCGGCTGTTCGCTCTTTGACGAGGGAGGTATGGAGCGCGCTGACTGGGGATTGCATTAAGATGAATTTTGATGGTTCTTCTTTGGGTAATCCCGGTAGATCTGGGATCGGTGGGGTCTTCAGAAATTCGTTTGGTGATGTTATTCATGTATTTTCAGGCCTGATTGGAGTTGCAAGTTCTAATACCGCTGAGATTAGGGCCCTGATTACTGGTCTGAAAGAAGATAGGAAGCTTAATTTGGAGCATATACAGGTTGAGGGGGATTCTTCTTTTGTTATTTCTTGGATGACAGATGTTGGAAGACTTTCATGGAGATATGCTCATTGGATTAGTCAGGCTTGATTTCTGGCAAACAGTTGTAGAATTTTTTTTTCTCATGTTTTGAGATTTGCTAATGAGATGGCAGATGGGTAGGCCAGAAGAGGAGTGGAGAGGGATTCTTTTGATGCAGGAAAGTCTATGGGGGAGGTTATTGTGAACCATGATGGATAGGATTATGCTGTTTCCTAGACCTTTTGTATATCTGTTTTTATGTTTTCTTGACCACATTTCATGATTGGGTTCTGGATGTCATATATCTGTACATTTGAGGCAGTGTATGGCATCTGGCGTTGATCTCACATTCCTAGTGTATATGGTTGGGTTCTGGATGTCATATATCTGTTTTTTATTTTCTCATTTCTTAATGTTCCAAGCGAGAATTCTAACACGTTCTTCAACTTCCATGGAGTCATGGACTTGAATATGACAAGGCTTTGTTGAACTTCCACAGGGTGACGAAGTTAGACAAGACATGAAATTTAGAACCTTGTTTTCCATGCTTTTCTTGGATCTAATTTAAAACCAAGACATTGCGTCATGGTTTTGTATTCTGTAGAAGTCAGCGAATGTGTAAGAGTTTTGAGGTCTATTATTTATCTGGACCAACTGGAAGATGACACTGACAGCCAGAGTATTGAACATTGTTTTATAAATTTGTTATGACTACAGTAGTGATGTAGGACAAAGTATTCCAAGTCAAACATATCTGTATGCTGCAGCAACTATAGTGCAGTGTGGGTATTGGGATTATAACATGAGAGGCTTGCTTATGGTTGTTTCTCAATTCTCATATGCAACATTATTTTTAGATAAAACGAATTAGATGAATATAACTACTGAAGTATTTCAGTTGTCCAACAAACTTAGTTAACGAGGAACTTCCAAATTTCATCCTTTATGCAGTCCAACAAACTTAGCTAACGAGAACTTGAAAATTTCATCCTTTTATGCATGAAACTCATAGAAGTGTCTGTAGTCATTCATTTAAAAAAAGAACTCATAAAATTATGTTTTTAAACTGTTACTTTTCATCTACACAATGTTAATTGTGATGTAACTGAACTGAACCAGAACAGCAAAAAATGTAGCTTTGAGAAATATAGTCTGTCATCACAATCTTCACCAACATCCTAGTTGCTAGCTATTTTGTTTTTTCGATCAATGCATTAGTTTCTCCATTCTTCCATTCTAAGGATTATTATTATTATTATTATTATTATTATTATTATTATTATTATTATTATTAATTAATTTATTTTTTACTTCCCAAACTACATGAAGGGTAACTTAGTTTTGCATTGCTATTGAATGTTTGCAGGCTGGCTCTCAAGGCGTTTACTGATCAGAAGAGGCGGTTTTTTCCCCACCTTGAAGATGGACTATGTGGCCAAACTTCTGGTGGGGAATCTGTAGGATTGAAGAAACATTGTAGTTCCCTGGTATCAATGGTGAGCCAAAAAGACGAGCTTGGTGAAGACAGGACAACGTTAACTGATGTTTTAGTGTTTTTGGAAAAGGAAGCACCTAACATCAAAGTCTCGACTTACCAACGATTGGACTGGTTAAAAAGAGCGTCCTCACTGTCCTCTTCTGCAAATGAGAATTCCATAGAGTCATCAAAGGAGCACATTTTCCACAGTTCAAATAAACTAAAAACAGGGTTGATCAGTGCTGTTGCTGCAGATCAGGTTGCTGTTGTTGAGTTGTTTGTTCCTTCTGTTTTTAGAGCTATAGTATCATTGCATCCAGCTGGATCCATTGACCCTGATGCAGTTGCATTCTTTTCTCCTGATGAGGTAGTCTGTTTAATAATATGTTGCTCTCACACATATTTTTTTACTTACCAATTAAGTTGTGTCTTATTACTAGTTGAATGTTATGGTTTAACAGAGTCCCAAAATGTTTCATTTGAAGTGAATTATTATATAATCTAGGTAAAACGCAAAGTGGCTTACTACTTTTATAGACATGGAGGCTTAAGATATTTTCTTAACTTGTCCTCATCTTCCAATACCTGTTTTAATTATGGCCCAGGTAAGTAATAAGCGGGGCTTTCATCCCTCATTGTCATTGGTGTTTCATTATTATGCTCATGGAAATAGAAATCAATGTATGAAGCTATATGTGATTGAATCAACTCACTTCCAAGAATTTCTAATTTATATATTGTTGTAGACCAGAGCTTACAAATTTTGGCTGAATATCAGACT
The DNA here is from genome assembly GCA_031762675.1 of Pachysandra terminalis. Taxonomy (NCBI): domain Eukaryota; kingdom Viridiplantae; phylum Streptophyta; class Magnoliopsida; order Buxales; family Buxaceae; genus Pachysandra; species Pachysandra terminalis. The sequence goes on from JAUPMG010242484.1 coordinate 19,900, forward strand.
ATATTCGAAATTTCATTTTTCCCAACAGTTTAGAGTACATTTTAACTCGACATGAAAGTTTAATGAAAATGTTGGTTCATATTTCAAGTCTCTCCCTCTCCTTCTCTCTCCTCTATTCTCTCACGTTAAATTTCTTTTTCCTGATATTGTGTGTAATTTCCATCCACAAACAAATGGCAATTAAATGTTAAAACCTGCATATGGGTTTTCAAAATGCGTGCATATGATAGGTTTTCAGTGAATAATTTGGAAAATGAATTAATTAAAATACCTCGTAGCTCAATATATGATGTAAAAGTCCAATATGGAGAATATAGTGCATGTGTTCATTCATTGCTAGGGTTTTACTTGTTTTTTGGTTGTAACCTTTTTGAAGCTTCTTGGATTTTTACTTGAGATGTATGCTCTTTGTTCAATAATTGGGGAAGCATGTCTTTCAACGCGACAACGCCTAGGCAGTTGCTCTATGGCCTGTTGTAGTTTGCTTTTGCATCTGGAAGGAAAGAAATAATATAATCTTTGAAGATAGTAGTTGTGCTGCATTTGTTTTTCCCACACATTGCAAAGTTTGATGATGAGCTTTGCTGGGGATAGTTTAAGGACGATGAGGTAGCAATTGGGGGACCTATTGGGGGAAATGTGGCAGAGGGAGAGAGATCATGCCGTCTTGATGGAGTTAAATATGGGGCCTAGGCGGTTAAGGATTCAAATTTTATCCGATGCCAGATGTTTGAAGATCGATGGAAATCATTGGGCTGGGGAGGCTTCTAGGTCGTTAATGAGTGGTGATCTGGGGGTCGTGAACATTCAAGGTCGGCCTAGCATGGGTCAATATTATTTGATAGGAAGGGTAAAATTTGTTTTGGACCTGTAACATCACACAAAAGGTATTTGGGCTTAAGGAGTTTAGATCTGAATACATGGGGATTGAGCTGTCCTTGTTAGTTTTGTTTCAGGAATCTTCTTTGAGAATAAAAGTTTTATGGATAAAAGGCCTTATAAGGGATGTTCTTCCTTTATTCCTATCTTGCCAAACAACTCATATGACTTCTAGGTAGTAAGGGATGAGTCAATTATGGGATGGAGTGTGAGCTTATGGGTGGAGTGAGTACCGTTTGATTAGCGGTGTTGGTGATGAGTATCTTGGTAGGGTTTGATGCAGAGATTGAAAGCTTGCAATTGATTCAAAGGTGCTTTGTTAAAGTGGGGTTTGAAACAACTATGTCACCTATAAAGAAAATTAGCTGAGAGTAGCCTTTATGCACCAAAGTAGAGAGGAGACTCTGAGGAATAATTGCGTGATCATGGAAAAGGAAAAAAAACGGGATGGTGTACTCTCAAAGGAAGAAATCATCTCCTAAAGCTGTGGAGGTATGGTCGAGCAAATATCTCAATTTCCATATTCAACCACCCTCATTCTTTTCCCCCTCCTCTTCCTGCTTCCTTTCCCCCCCTTTTTTTTTGTGTGGTTTGAATGTTGGAAACTCAGAGGCCAAAATGCTAGGGAGGGCAAGCAGGAATTGGAGTTCGAAGGAGTGAGGGACTTGGGTTAGGAAGCACATAATTTGCAATTATCTCTGGAGGTTGGAAAGTTTCACGAACAAAATCTAGAGATCTCATTGGAATCCCCAGTTTGCAACTCTCACCCCATATCCAAATGGGAGTGGATAAACGATATGTAGCCAAATATCATTTAATTAAGAAGGATATTATATAAAATCAAGTATATAAAAGTAATGTTATAAAAATAGTATCCATCACATAACATCCTTCAAACAGAAAACAGAGGAAAGTAAAATAACCTAGTCTCATGCTTTAAATCAAATCCCTATTAACTAACTTATTTAATTAAGTACTGAAATTACATTGAATAAAAACCCTACTACAAGATCTAGGAAAATCATTGAATAACACTCTAATTATAATTAAAATCTTCAAAACATCCTTGTTCTCCACCTTGGTCCTCATAGTCCATGTGTTCATCAACTATAGGTCCTGAAATATGTTGTGCTCGAAAGCGTTAGCTATACTTAGCTCAGTAAATAAACGAATCGAACATGGTTTACAATTTGAAGTAGGGCCAAGGCCATTCTTCAATGGTAATCAGTATAAGAATGAATTATAAGAGTCAATATGTATATAATGTGTGCTAAAAGTGCAAGTATTAATGAGATATATACAAGACATTTAATCTGATGCAATGCAAGTTATTAGTATGATATAATATGCAATGTAATGACTGATTCAATTACTAATGAATGCTGTGCACCTAACAAGTATATTCACCACGTGTGATTTAACAAACCTAATATGCAACGCAGGTTGCTATATAGCATTCGTTTGATGTATGTTTCATACCCGATCGAACCCCTGTCTAAACAAGTATATTATTCCATGTGCGCATCATAGTTTCTAAGACTTGCGACCTAGAGGTCCCAATTTTCTCACTTTATATCTGATCACGGGGAAAAATCCCAGGACTTCATCAATGTGAAATGTTCCTTGTGAGTCGTACATAAACAGATCTACTAACAGATTTTCACTCGGTCATCCATCCAACAAGACTAGTATTCATCTCGCAAGACAAGGATCAAAATAGGTATATTGAGATAGCTAGTCCCTCAACTTTAGAAATAATTATGCATAAGTCTCCTCACCTACTATGATTTCCAGATCACAGCAATCTCCTTAAAGTCCTTAAAAATCCAGTAGTATAGATATACATGCAAAAGGTGTAGACCTATAGACCAAATCCATGGTCTTAAAGCATATGAGGTGCAAGTGATAGAGTACACATTAGCTAAGTATGAAATTGATGTGTACAATGTGTAATAAGTCTATCTAGCATGTTGGACATGTTAAAATACAATACATAAAAGCAATCATATCAAAATATCATGTTCTAACCAGCATGAAAATTAGTCCAAATAGGGTATGGGTATTTGGAACATGCAAAATCAAGCATAACTAACATCAGAATTGGTTTAATGAGATCAAAATACACATGCTCACAAAAATATAATCAATTTG
>JAUPMG010242698.1:0-22924 GCA_031762675.1 Pachysandra terminalis
GAACTGCTCAGGACTTCCGCTTATGATTCAATTTGGGTAGCCACTCCCGTAGAAATACGGGGTGAAGGTTACACTTGAACTGAAAAACCTACGTAATCGGGAATTTTCGGTTCGGGTCGTGACACCGACATAGCAGTTCTTGCCCCTGTCGGTGATTACATCTGCCCACTGACGGGACTCGCCGAGGCAGGTATTTAACTGAGGTTTTAGGGGGAATTCTAGTATGAACTTCGTCCTATTCCATTTGAGGATTATGTGGCTAATGCTATATGCTTTCATTTCATATTTGTTACATGATTAAAGCATGTCAAGTGACTAATGTTATATGCTTTCACTTCATATTACTGTATGATTGTGAGACTCATATTATATGCTTTCCCTTCATACTTATTACATGAATGAAGCATAATTAGAGATGTTAAATGATTGTAACGCATACATTTAGCTGTTTGCTAACCTCGTGCATCTAATGGCCATGCATGCATGTATAGTCCTTGTGAGGACTTGGATCACATAGTACCCTTAGTTCCTTTGAGAAGGGCGAGATGGCAAATTTGAGGGTACTTGGGCTCTAAGATGAGACCCAAATGAGAGTTAAGACTCAAGTGTCCCATAGGGGACTATATATATTATGAAATCCAAAATGATTTATAGTGAGGGATTGCAACCCCAAGAGCCCACGGATACCTATATATATGTATCGTATTATATATATAGAGGATAATTTCGATTAATAGTTGTGAGTGGGTATTGTGCCACGGAGGGAGGTTCACAAAGATGATGCCCTTGAACTATCCTATTGAGATGGTGTATCCCCGATAAAAATAAAAATGGGGCATGAATTCTCGGGGGTCGCAATTCCCTTTAAACTGTGCCGTACACACAGAATCGGCGAGGTGTCCTTAGCCCGAAAGGGGCCGTGTATCTGAGGATGGATACATAGTGGTACAGTACGGATCTGGCGTGGGCATATCACTTCACAATATCAATGACATTCATTTGCATCCACATGATTGCTTAGACTAATTGTTGGGTCATTTATGAATTGTTCATGTCATTGCATATAAATGAAGGAATCCTTGCATCGATCATGGCATCTCATACATACACAGGCATCCTAGTTAATCACACTCTATATGCACATTGTATTTACTGAGCGTGTAGCTCAAGCCTTTTGGCTCCTAACATTTCAGGGGGATACTTTAGGCAGGACGAGGACTATGGCCGAGGTGCTGATTTGGACGAGAGGAGACCGTGGGCATTTATTTAGATTCTTTCTTGTTCATCATTTTATTGGAATGTATGTATTTGAGGGAGTTGAGAAGATGGGAGCGTGTAGACTCTTGTATTTTGTTCACATGGTTACTCTTTTGTTGCCCCTTATCTTTTTGTATTGGGGTTATCTATTTCCTCACATGTGCCTTGTTAAGGCATGAGGAGACTTCATTTGATGTTATGTGATAGACATATGTTATACTCTTTATACATGTTCTTTGATTTACTTTCCGCTGCGTATCCTAGCTTACTGTAGGATTCTCTGTCATATGTTGTGGTTTTCCACCCACGGTGAGTATACGTTTGGAGTGCAAGTGAGTGAGAGTCCGGCTTGGAGTTCTAAAGCCATGCTCACGTGAGTGTGAGACAAGCTTTAGAATTCGGGTCGTGACAATATGCTTACTCGCCTTTGACATCTTCTTGCCACGCGTTGCACATCCGTGACTTCATAGTGTCCCATGTACAATGCTACTGATTGATCTTTTGTGCGACAAGTGTCGCACTCTTATTGGTTTCCTATTAGCACCAAGTACTTAGTGCTCGCTTTAACTTATTCGTGCGCCATATTCGGTGCTACACTTGATTTTTCGTTCGTCGTTCTTGGTGTTACACTTGGCTTCCTTTACGCCGTTGATCAGCGCTACACTTGGCTTCTTGTACGTCGTTAATCAGTGCTACACTTGGCATTCTAGTGCGCTGTGATCGGCACGTCGTTTGGCATCCTGACAACAAGTGTCACATTGTAATTGGCCAGTGACGATAGGAAAATATATGCCGTAACAGTATTATATTTACATCATCTGAAGGATCAGGTGAACTCATTATGAAGGAGGAACCCCAACTTTTGTCAATTGTGTAAATCAGACGCATATCTGATGACCGATCACATGATCAATTGTTTGATTAACTCGGTTTAGTCAATGTGAATCGATGCCTGGATCAAAAGCTGAACCCTTACTCTTGGACTAAACTAAGTCTTGACACTCCCACACACAACACACAGTTACCACATGCGTCACATGCGAACCAGAGGGATGACAGAGGAATTCGGTGGGACCAGACTTCGATTGCATCAACCACATCATGTCACATACACACACATGGTTGATTTTGTCATACACATCCATGGTTTCATTGTAGACTGTCGACATTTGTCTACTCATCTACTATCAAAGATCTCTGTCAAGTAATGCTTGGATTAGCTAGCAGATGGTGCCCAAAATGTCCTCGTAATGCTAATTGCTTCCCTGTTCGTCTGAAGACTGAACCTTCTTGGTATAGAGAGAGGAGAGAGAGAGAGAGAGACGTTGAAGGTGGTACCCTATACAGAGAAAAGAAAGAAAAAACAGAAAAAGAAAAAATCCAAATAATATTAAAATTAGGGCTTTTGGAAAGTTTTCTTGCAGAGAATTGTAGTTGAAATATAAACGGGCGTAATCAATTATCTAACCTGCGTTTGGTAATGCTTTCAAAAAGTTGCTATCAGAAGCAAGAAAGCATAAGCAAATTCTTTGCTTTTGAAAAGTTTTTTTCACTAAGCAAAGCTGTTTGGTAAACATTTAATGTACTGTTGAAAAGTAAAAAAGCATGTTTGGTAGCTGTAAGCTAATAAATTGTTTTTTTATATTATTTTGTTATGTTAAATAATATAACTATATAATTAACAATAATGAACTCTGTTACACGTTATTACATAAGTGCAGCCAAGAAAAATAAATAAAATAAAATTTACAATGCCATCATAAATCCATAAATGATATACAAAATAAAGCATATAATATTAACCTTCATAGCAAAAAACTCCAAAATTATATATCGATCCTAAACAAGGTCTGAAGACATATGAAAGACAATAAATAAATAAGTAAATAACAATCCTAACATAACTCCACCTACTAAATGTCGAAGATCAATCTCATTATATAAAGAACTATGGATTTAAATTACCGCTGAATAACCTAAAAGTGTACCTTTAAATAGTTTTCCCACACAGAATCATGTGATGTTGCAGTTTGTAAAATTGGATCCTAACCAAAGCCTATTGATACTTGTTTCAACTGTGTAAATTTTCTATACACAGTTCTCATACTGTTATACTTGTTTTAAATTTGTTTCATCCCATATTTCTTTTCAGTAATTTTGTAAAATTCTTCCCTAATTTCCTTCCATCTACATTTCTTGAATGTAGTTATCAATCTATTACCTTTATTTACTTCATTCACCATTAGTTCAGTAAAAATTATCTCTATTTAATGTTTTATTGTTCCTGGGCAGTGAATTAGCGGTATGCTGCCAGGCCAACCGCTAATTCACCGCTGGTTAATACTTTGAATTGTGATATAATATTTCTCGTCGACCGAAGGGCCTAATCCCTGCATCTTCAGCTACTATTTCTACTAGAAATTTATGGGTTCTTTGATTTTCAACTCTAATACTGAGAACATTAAAATTTGGCTAATAAACCCTAAAAAAAGTGCAAATTTTGTTCCCAAAATCAAATCAAGCATGACAAATGGAGAGAAAATCAATTGAAGAAGATGAATTCCGAGATTTATAGAGATCGATTTCAAGTGGTTAGGGATCATGATCGAGACCGGAAAGATAAAACCTAACTCGCCGTTTGTTGCTTTACAAAACCAAAAACCAAAAACAAAAAGCGAAAAACAAAAAACAGAGAAAGAAGAAGAAGACGTTCTGTTAAAAAAAAATAGCAAGAAGAAGAGAAAGTTGTTGTAAAAAAATAAAAAAATCTTCTATCTTTCCCTCCATCTTCAATCGAAATCCCAATCCATCCTTCATCTCAACAAATCAACTAACCCCACCTTCGATTTTATCCTTTCATTTCGCAGATTGAAACCCAAAACCCCTCACTCTGTTGATGTCGTCCCTGGATGTTATTTATGAAAATAAGTTTTTTCTTTGTTTTTGTTTAGTTTTGATCGCTGTCTCTGATTGATATGTCACCAGAGAAGAAGAGGCGTTCTTGAGTTTGAGCAGAAAACCACCGTTTCAGATAAGAGAAAAAGACACATCGGGTTTTTTGGAAGCAACTATTATTTGCTTTTCCCTATAAGCAAAATATTGATTTTTTAATTTTTTAAAATTGATTCTAAAAGCAAAATTTGAAACTTACCAAACACGTCTTTTGCTTCAAAAAGCAAAAAACATGTACTTTTGAAAAGCATTACAAACACAGCCCTAATCTTCGTTTGGATTATTGTCGACTGCCATTGAAGATTACTTCTTGGATATTTAGTTAATTTTCTGTTGTAAATCATCTTACGAGCTAGTTCAAGAGATTTCTTTATTGATTCCTCTCTGCTTATGAAACTTCATTTCTGGGGTTGTTTTGTGTTGGATTACATGAAACATTCGATCCATTTCATGTGAAGAGCAAGGCTCGTGGAAGGAAAGCCATGTTGGGTCGAAACGATTAGGATTTTATGAAGGCTTAATGGGGTTTTAAGTTTCTGTTAGAATTGGAAATGGAGTAGTTCTTTGAAAGAGTTGTATTAAAATCTCTGCTCATTTTGTTGGAATAGGTTGATTATGATTTGATCTTATCTGATAATTTTGCTGAAATTTTTTGTTGATCTCTATAACTGAGTATGCTGCTTCAATCAATCAACAATTGGTGTTGGAGCATCTTCTTCTGGGGATAAAATGAGTACAAGTGTCAGTGAAGTCTTTGTTCCTGGAGGGAAGCTAGTGGTTCATATTGCCGAGAATGGGCTCACATTTGAGCTTGAATGCCATGAATCCACTCCTGTTGAGGCCGTCCAACGGTTCATCGAATCTGTGTCTGGAGTTAATTTCAATTACCAGGTTCTTCTCTGTCTGGATAGGAAGCTTGAATCCCAAAGGCCTTTATCGGATTACAAGCTCCCCTCTGACCGCGAGGTCTTAGTTTACAACCGAGCTCGACTCGTAATTGATTCCCCACTTCCTGCAACAGAGCAAATCGATATCCCTGAAATTGCTGATCCTCCATCTCCGTCCTCGTTGCACAACCCACACCCATTGGATGATGCTTTAGACCCTGCTCTCAAGGCATTGCCTTCGTACGAGCGGCAGTTTAGATACCATTTCCAATGTGGGCATGCTATATACAGCCGTACCCAAGTGAAATTTGAGACTTGTGAGAGATTTCTGCAAGAGCAAAAGGTGCAAGAGAGGGGTATACAGATTGCTAGGGGTAATATGGATCATTACTATTGGATGATACAGCAATCGTACATGGAATTCATGAAGTCATACTCGTAGCAGTACAGGTTACATTCTGATCTTTTGATGAATCATGAGAGGGATTTAGATAAATTGAGATCATGTAAGCTACACCTTGCATTGCAGACAGATAATCGGAAGTGCTTGCTGGATTTTCTGAAGGAAGAAACCCCGAGGAAGTCACCAGAAAGTTGTGGCATTTCCCTCCGGCAGTTTGAGATGAAAGTATCACAACTGAAGCAAATGTTCAATGACTTGAAGTGCAAGGTTGAAGATTTGTTTTCTAGCAAGCCTTCTTCGGCTATCAGGGATTTATAACTGACGATCAAAGACCACCAACAGTACATTAATGATCAAAGGAGTATATTGCAGTCTTTGAGGTTTGTCAATCTTTAACATCTCTTTGTGAGACCTGCTGGCATTCTATTTCTTTGCTTTTCATTTAAAGTAGTCCACCTTACCACTGCAGCTTCAGGTTATAATTTTTGCATCCCCTTGGGGATTCAAATCCTTTTTCCATGATTGATTTGATAAAATGTGCATCTTTAGACCAGGATTTTGCATATTTAATTCCAATTTCATTAATTATCTAGTGACGTTAATTGTTTTATAATTGGGTCATAAATTGCGTCATATAAAATTTTCTTCACTCTGTGGCTGTTTCATTTCTATATTGTGTGGGAAAGATAAACAAAACTGAGCATGCTATTTATATATTGGTGAGGAAGGCAGAAACATGGTATGGCCTAACAAGCGTACATCAGTGGATAGGTTGTGCTCAGTGTGCTTTTTGATGCATATACCTGTGCAAGAATACATGCTACATAGTGTCCATTTTTGTCTAGCATTAGTGATTTGGTGTACATGCATTAGTTTCAATTGATGGAAAGGAAAGTTGAAGCATGAGATGCACATTTCTCTGATCCAATAGGAGAACGTTAGTTTTCATCGGAGTATCAGAATCGAGCGCAAAGGACTTTGCATTGAAGGGTTCAGCAGAAATGGAAAGAAATGGGTAAGAATCACGGAAAGGTGTGGAGTCTTATCCAGCTGGTTAATCTTCAAAGATGAGGAAGTTGAATGGCTGATGAGGAAACTTAAGCTCCTCTGCGAAAAGGAAGGGGGGTTCGGAGTACTGGGTTCGTCTAGGGAGTCTGGGAGAGTCCTGCTGATGGTGGGAGGCTCGTCATTGTGCCCTATTTCTCCCCAGAGATAATCAGAGGTTCGGCTGGAATTACATCTGGGAGGCTGTGGAGGGTGATGACTCCTGTTCAGACGCAAAGGAGCAGGGGTAAGGAGGCCATTGCGCAAGGCTCTGATTCTGGAGAAGAGGGGCTGAAGACTATACTCGAGTCGAATAGTACCTCTGGGCACATTGCCAACTATGGATGGTCTCCAGTGGTTGCAGTGTGCCCAAACGACGTGCCATGGTCCATGGCTATTAGTTGTGATGCGTTGGTGGCGGTGAATGGTCGGAAATGGAGAGGAGAATTGATGACGAGAAACTGGGACAAGACCCAGACGAAATCCTAGGTATTGACTCGACAAAGGCTGTGTTCTTCATTAAATCCGAGCAAGATGCCCGGTCATTTTCCCAGAGAAAATTCATTACCGGTGAGGAAGGTGTTAGGGTTGATGCATCAATTAAGGATCTTCCATTATGAGATCCAGACTCCCCTTTGAGTAAGAGACCATGGGGGACCTTCCGCCACCACCTTCTCGCCCCCAGCCTTTACCGCCACCACCGCCAACATCTACACCTTCAACCTTCAATCCCCTGAATCTCCCTGTACTGTCATCATTTCCCCAGCCCCCACCACCATCTCGTCCTTTGAACCTCCCGGCACCACCACCCAATCCCCAGCCTCCACCGCCACCTTCTCAATATCTATCGTCTTTTACCCCTATTTTGGCCTCCACCCTTGTTTCTACACCTAAAACATCTCATCCTCTACCCCCTCCATCCAACAGCCCTCCGTCCTTCTCTTCCTTCGCTGATGTTGTCCGTTCGGAAGGTCCTGGTGTTTCTGTTGTGGCCTCTGCTAGGCCTGTTCGTGATGTTCATTCGGCTCGCTTTCCCGTGGAATCGTTTCAGATAGAGTCTAAGGTGTTCTCTGTTGAAAGATTTTCTGGAAAATTCGCATTTAGATCACGATTCTCTGAAAGGAGTAAAGGAAAAGTTAGCTCTCTGATGTTAGAGGACAGAGAAGTTGACTGGGTCTATGATTGCTGCTGTGAAGCTGCTGGTTTTGGCTTGAAAAGTTGGAAGAAGGTTTTTAATTCTAGGATTCTGGTGATGGAAATGAAGAAGAATTCTGCAGGAAGTTTTATCCGACTGGAGTTGATAGTTGGTATTAGATTGAGCAAAATGTTTGTGCCAATGGGAGAAGACAGTAGCAGATGGAAATTGTTTGCTATGAAGATCAAGAAGAAGACGATCAGAGACGGTACAGTGGAAAAGGCTGATACTATGTCGAACATTCGTATCAATCAAATTGGGGTCTGCCCGGAGATTTTCTTTGATAATTGTAAAATTTAAGATAAATGGAAACATGCGTTGGTGCTGTCTCCTAATGGTGAAGTTTATTGGGCTTCTGTTGCGTCGGAAATCAAGAAATATTTTAATGGAGATTTTGATCCGGAGATTGTTCCATTCTCGGACAAGCAAGCCATTGTTTTTGCCCCTAATGACACTTCGGCAGGTCAGTTGGTATCGCTGAGATCTTTTCCTCTCAGCTCTAAACACGACGTGTTTGTCAATAGATGGGAAGACACCGTCATCATCACCCCCTTAGAGCTATGCAGCGAGCGGGTGTGGATTTATGTTTTTTGGTTTGCCCCCGAACTGTTGCACAGATGATATCTTTAAGCTCATTGGAGATTGCTGTGGCGGATTCAATCGGGTTGATAATACCACTTCTCAAAGAAGATGGATGAGATATGCCAAAGTCTTTATCAAAGGTGGGAATCCTTTCTCTATCCCTCGGTTTATTTCTTTGGTGATGGGGACGAATTGTTTCATCATCCAAATAGCTTTATCCCCTTCAGAGAGATTGCTGGGTGTAGAAGCGTTTGACAAAGTTCAGAGATGGGGTTCCAAGGTTGAAGATGATGAGGTGGCAAATGGGACATTAGGTGGCATCAAAAGATTGGTTCCTGATTTGGGGGTGCAATCAGTTAAGAATAAGGAGAATTTTCGCTTTTTTGGAAAGAGTTTTGGTTGGAAAGAATTTAGGGGGATTCCCTCTACCATTTTGGAACATGATTCAAATTATTCCCTTATAGATCTGCATAATCTCAGACGTGCTGGGCTGTACAGGAGCCAACATGCCAAAAAGGATGCTAATGTTAGATCCTTTCTAAGAGAAGGTGTTGATAGATCCAGATCCAGGTCCAGGCCCAGGTTCAGGTCCAGGTCCACGTCCATGAAACGGTTTGAAGGTAAATTTGGGAGAAGTAAAGTTTCTGTAGTGAGAGAGGAACGTCTAGGCCTAGTGGGCTCAGACCCGGGGCAAATAAAGGTAGTACGTTTTGGCTTGGGGGATGATCTGAATCCCAAGGAGGGCTCTTCGGTTCAAGCTTTGATCCAGAAATCGGTGGGTGGGCTTGGTAAGGAGGTGGTAACTGAGTTTATTAACAGGTCGGTGAGAGAGTCGATTGAGCCCAGTCACGTGGGTGATGGACCGAGCCAGGTGTTTTTCAAATCTTTGGTGGATGTTTCTTTAAGGGCCTTGGAGCCCTATCTTTCTCAGATTCAAATCAGACTGGACCAGCTTGACCGTTCTCTGCAAAACAGCGTGTTGAATAACAAAATGGTACCGGAAAACATAGATCGACATTCGAGCTCTCTGTCCTTTTGCTCAAATACTTTTCCGTGCGATTTTGGTTCTCCGGAGGGTCTGAAATGTCATGAGGAGGATCCACAACGTTGTGCTAACGTTGAGGTGGACAATGAAGATTGTTTAATGAATTTATCGCCCAAGTGCGTTAATTCCTTACTGGTTCCGGTCTGTTATGGAACTGTGAAGAGCTTTGATGGGGATTCCCTCTATTGTGAAGAAGTTGAAATATTTTCTGATCCTTCTTCAGATCAGAAAGTAATATTTGACTTGATTCAGGCGGGCTATGATGAGTCAGTAGCGGTAGAAGCGGTGGAGAAGAAGGGTGTAGCTATAGTAGAGGATATTAGTGGACCTTTCTCTCTTGAAGATTACTGTCGTATTATTGTTCCTCTGCCCTTGTGATCGATGTACAGTTCAGATACGGTTAGTGGCCATATAACTTCTCCAAAATTAAGAAGAAGAGATGCTCTTGTCAGTCTTGACGAGATTTCACAGGTTATCGCTGCACCATCGGTCTTTTCTTTGAAGCCTTTGGATCATTGCCACCAGTTCCCTGCTAAATCTCTAGATTGTGTGTTCTTTCATTATCTTCTGGATGAAACCGTAGAAGGATGGTATAAGAGAGGAATGGTTATATTTTCATGCTTGAAAATGACGAAGACCATCTAAACATGATGAAGTTAGTTGCAGATGATCCACATTTCCAGTTATAATCGTCAATCTTTTGCGATGAACAGAGCATTGCGGAAAAGCTGTCGGGTTGAAGGTAAGGAGTTCATTTTCGAAGGTTTTGCGGATAATCGAACGAAATGGATGAGAATCACGGAAAAGTGTGGAGTGCTGTTGAGCTGGATCGAGCTTCAAGGGGAAGAGGTGGAATGGTTCACTCCAAAGGTGAATGCTCGTTGTCTCAGGTGGAATGGTTCACTCGAAAGGTGAATGCTAGGGTCGTCGAGGGTGGCTGGTCGAGCTCTGTTGTTGGGGCTTAGGAAGAACGCAAGAGGTTCTTTTGTGAAACTGTTGGCCTTGCTCGGAATGTTCGCTAGAGTTCGCTGTTCTTCCCTAAGGGTTCGGCCAATATCGGATGGTCTGATCTTAAAAATTTGGGCATGGTGGGTTTCCGAACTTCCTCTTCAGTTACTAGTAATGAAGGTGGTCGGGTAGGTATTTCTGGTGATAATGGTGCTGCTGATGGTTCTGGCACTCTGTGGAAAGAAAATGCAGTGACCAGTAATGTCGTGAATTATGGGTGGGCATCGGTTGTGGCTGTTCGTCCTAATGATACTAAATGGGCTTTCACCATTTGTTGTATTGCTTCCAATAGGGTCAACGATTGGCATGTTTTGGAAAGGGAAAGGCAGATGCGAGAGGCGTGTTCTGAATTTGATGTCGGGACGGTGGTGATCATTAATCCTTTCACAGCCTTGTTTTATATGAAGTCTGAAGCTGAAGTCAAGGAAGTGATCAAGAAAAGATCAATTATGTGTGAAAATGGAATGGAGGTGTTCTTTGTTAGATGGCCGTTGGGGGAGGGTATTTCCGCTGGATCTGTTAGGAAAGAAGGAGTTTGGGTGGTCATCAAAGGTGTCCCGGCTCGCCTTATTGCTTTGAAGTTGTTTCGGATAGTGGGGGACCTGTTAGGGGTTTTTAAAGATATTGGGAATATCTCTTTAACGGAGAATGGATTGGGAAGGGTCGAAATATGGGTTAAAGAGACTTTGGTGAGGAAGATCCCTAGACTTATAGCCCTTTGGGATGGGCCTGTTTGCTATGAGGTGTTCGTCTCGATTCCAGCGAGTATTTTGGCAACTTCTGGTGTTGTGCTGTGATGGGAGTAGTGGGGAAGAAGGTGTACGGCCTGACCTTCCTTGGGCACGTGTCGTGGATGGAGTGGAGCCTGGGTTGGGAGTTGGTGGTCAACGTACGGTGAGTGGGCCCCTTCCTAGGGGTTCTGATCTTTTGAATTCTGTTATCCCGCCTGTTCCCTCGAATGGGCCGATAGTTGGTGTCCTTGGGCCTTCCTCTAGGGACTTATCTTTAGTTCAAGAGAGGCCTTTGGATGTTGCTTTTGGGCCTTGTTCGGCCCATACGACTGGGCCTCGCCCCATTTCCAGGAGCTATAGTGGTTCGCGATCTCTTAATCGGGGTGATAGGTCCTCTTCTTGCAGCAGAGGTCGTGAAATGTTTAGGAAGCACAATAAGTCCTCTTGGAGTCGATCATTTGAGAGGGGAAGGTTTTCGATCTCTGATGACTTGGAGAATTTGGTTAGAAGAAAAGTGGATGTGTTGCTGAATCTTAAATTGAAGGAAAATTTTAGAGAGGATATCGCTCAGAGTAGTATGAATGCGGGGGAAGATGAAGAAGCGTTATCGATGGAATCTTCTACGGAGCTGAACGAAGATGCTTACGTTGAGACTCCTGAGGTGGGTTCTGTTCCTTGTGGTATTTTGGCTTCACCGGTTAGCTCTCATGCTTGCTGCCATATATTGGACGTCGTGATGGGTTGTAGCTTGATGTCCCCATCCCATGATCAGGTTGAGGTTGCGGCGGATCTGTGTAAGGTCTTGCACTCCCCTATTTCTGTTTCAACGAGAGTAGATGATATTTTGGCTTATTTAAAGTCATGAGTTGTGAAGTTGAAGCTTCTTTGAAGGGGCGTGAACAGTTTGGAAATTCATTGTGTCGGCATCAAGGTGGGAGCTCGAACAACGATAGTGGTGATCCTTTTGGTTTTTCTTCATCTCCAAACGCTATTGACATGAATGGTGGCTTTGAGGACTATCTTTCTTCTTCTCAGAATTTCTGTTGTGATGGTCCAGATTTAGGGAGACAGATCTTCACGGCAATCGTTTTAGTCAGCTGAATGTTACTCCTGGTGTCCCCCCTTTCATTCAGTTCAGCCCTTCGATGTCTAAGCACATATCCAAAAACAAAGAGGTAAGTCCAAATACAGGTAAGCTTGATTTTACGCGTTGTCTGTTGATTGATTACCCCCTTATTGTCGCTAATACCATCTATACGCAGGAAGAACCTTCTGGCTCTCTTCTTTATACTGAAACGGCTAATGCCAGTGTACCGATTGATTGCTCCGATTCTAATGCGAATATTGCCCAGGCCTCAAGGCTGGCACCTTTTTCTGATTCTGTGGATCCTGACTTGGATGGGAGTAGGGGAAGAGATGTTTGGGAAGGAGTTATTGATCTAGCAGCGGAGCTCCACATTGAGGCCTTTGATAAGAAAGGTGTAGCTCTCAGCTTAGAGGATATTGTGAAGGAATTCAGAGCAAAAGTAGAGGGTGGGAGTGGTAGGGAAGGGGGTCAGTCCCAAGCCAATAGGGAGGTTGTCTGTAATCAACATTATGGTAGAAGAAGATCTAGAAACCAGGAAGTGATAGGGGATATCAGAGGTCCTTTATGAAGATCATCAGTTGGACTGTGAGGGGTTTGCGAGGGAGTGAGAAGTAGAGAGCTGTAAAAGAGTTAGGTAGGAAAGTTAGGCCTGATATCTTTGTTTTACAGGAAACTAAGATGGAATCTGTGTCCAAAAAGACTATTAGGCAATTGGGGGATTTTAAAAATAAGGATTGGGAGTTTGTGCTGTTAGTTGGTAGGTCGGGGGGCATTTGTGTTATTTGGGACCTTGATGTGATCAAGAGAGTGGACGTGTGGAAAGGGCGATTCTCTTTGTCGATTAGATTTCAGGGGGTCGGAGATGATTTTGAACGGGTCCTCTCTGGTAATTATGGCCCTAACAGGCCTAGGGAATAGGGATAGGGGATCATTTTTGGAGGAGCTTAAAACTTGTAAAGCCTTATGGAATATTCTTTGGTGTCTTGTTGGTGACTTTAATGTCATCAGATTTTCTGATGAGAAGTTGGGTGGGAGCAGAATTACTAGAAGTATGAGGGAATTTGCTGATTTTATTAATTTTGGGGAGCTGATTGATATTCCTTTGCAGGGAGAGAGATTTACCTGGTCTAATCTTCAAGATAATCACGTGTTGCAGGTTGGACAGACTCCTTGTCTCGTATAGTTGGGATATTCATTTCCCTCATTCTTCTGCCTAGACCTATTTTGGACCATACCCTTCTCTTGGTTTACACTTCTAAAACTCTTTTAGGAGGGCCCCATCCTTTTAGATTTGAGAATATGTGGCTTCTCCATCCCAATTTTAAAGTTCAGGTTGAGTCTTGGTGGAAGAATAGTGGCCAATCGAGTGGGTGGGAAGGATTTAAATTCATGAAATCCCTTAGAGAAAGCAAAGGCAAAATTAAATATTGGAATAAGGAGGTTTTTGGTTGGGTTCTCGCAAGAAAGAAGGAAATTTTAGAGGAAATAAGATTATTGGATAGGAAGGAAGATGGATTAGGCCTTGTCGAAGTTGAATCGGAGGCTAGGAGAATTGTGAAAAAAGAGCTTGAAGAGACTCTTAGAAAAGAGGTGTGGTGGAAACAAAAATCTAAAATCCATTGGCTCAAAGAGGGGGATGGGAATACAAAATTCTTCCATAAAATGGCTAATTTTAGGAATAAGAAGAATGAGATTACTAGATTGATAAGTGGTTTAGATGTTGTGGAGGATTCTCAAGGCATTGAAAAGGAACTTACTGATTATTTTAGAGAGCTGTACTCCTCGAATCAGTCTTGTTCCTTTGATTTACGGAAGCTTGAAGGGCCTAAGATTGAAGAAAGTAAAGTTGTGTGGATTGAAAAAGAGTTTGATCTTGAAGAGGTGAAAAGGCAGTTCGGGAGATGGATAGAAATAAAGCTCCGAGGCCAAATGGATTCTCTATGGGTTTTTATCAGGGTTGCTGGGATACCATTAAGGAAGACTTGATGAAATTGTTTAAGGAATTTCACTCGAATGGAATTATCAAATAAAGCGACCAATTGCACTTTTCTTGGCCTTATCCCCAAAGTGAAAGGGGTAGTGAGGACTAAGGATTTCAGGCCTATTAGTCTTACGACTAGTGTCTATAAGATCATTGCTAAGGTCCTTGCTAACAAACTCAAAGAGGTGATTGGGGAGATTGTGTCTAAGAATCAGAGTGCGTTTATTCAAGGTAGGCAAATTCTGGACAGCATCCTCATTGCTAATGAGTGTATTGAAGAGAAAAAGAATTCCGGGGAAAAGGGTCTTGTTCTTAAAGTTGATCTGGAAAAGGCGTATGATAAAGTTGAATGGAATTTTGTTAAGGCTGTATTGAGATGGAAAGGATTTCCCGAGAGGTGGTGTAAATGGATTGGGGGATGTTGGCGTAACGTTCAGTTTTCTTTTTGTCTTAATGGAGGGATTTCTGGGTTGTTCTCGTCTTCCGTGGTATGAGGCAAGGAGACCCTCTATCCCTCCTGTTGTTTACCCTTGTGAGTGATGCATTGGGTAAGTTTTTCTGGAAAGCTGAGGAGTTAGGTAGAATTCAGGGATTTAGGGTTGGGAAGGATAAGATTTCCGTTTCTCATTTGCAGTTTGCGGATGATACGATTATTTTTTTAGAAGCCTCAAGGGACAATATGTTTTGGACTAAATTTATTCTCCAGTGTTTTGAAATGGTTTCTGGCCTTAATGTCAATATGGATAAGAGTAGCTTGGTAGGGATCAATGAGGACGAGATATGTTTAAATGAGTGCTGCAATTTCATGGGATGAGGGGTGAGCAGCTGGGCGATGAACTATTTGGGGCTGCCTCTGAATGGTAAGCATAAGAGCATTCAATTATGGAATCCAGTGATTGATAAAATGGAGAAGAAGTTGGCAACCTGGAAGCGTAACTACTTATCCCTTGGGGGGTGTATTACATTGGTTAAAGCTTCGTTGGGAAATATTCCCATCTATTTTTTGTCCTTGTTCTAGGCTCCCCAAGTGGTAATTAGTAGATTGGAGAAGTTGCAAGGAGATTTCCTTTGGGAGGGTAGCGGGAGTAAAAAGGATCATTTAGTTAAATGGGCGGATGTTTGCAAGGAAAAAGAATGTGGACTTAACTTGGGCAATCTTCTCGCATGCGGAATCGGGCTCTTTTGGGCAAATGGTTATGGAGATTCAGTTCTGAGAAGATGGCTTTGTGGCGTTCAATCATTGCTAGTAAATATGGTATTCATGTCAATGGGTGGGATATTAATCCTAGGGCTTGTATAAAATCGAGTAGTACTTGGAAAGGTATTGTCGCTTTGTTTCCGGATTTTTTTTTGCAATGCCAGATTTTCTTTGGGTTCTGGTTCGTTTCTCCGTTTCCGGTCTGATCTGTGGTGGGGGGATGAAACTTTGGCTAATCAGTTTCCTAGAGTCTTTTGTATTGTGTGCTTTCAGGAGTCTTTGAATGCCGAGGTGTTGAGTTGGTCCCCTTCGGGTCTCTCTTGGAACCTCCCTCTCCGTCGGAATCCGAGGACTGCGGATGTGGAGGAACTGGCTAGTCTTTTTGATCTTCTTAGGAATGTCTCTTTTGCTGAGTCAATTGATGATTCCCGTGTTTCGGGTATCGATCCTAGCGGGTCTTTTTCTTGGAAATCCTTTTTTGGTGCTCTTAGGGGGGCTAGTTCGGGTCCTATACATACGTCTCTTCTTTGGAAGTCTAGAGTCCCTCCTAAAGTGAAAGCCTTTGTGTGGACTGTATTCCTGAATCGTATTAACACAACTGATAATCTTCAAAGAAGAGGAAAGTATATGGGTTATCTCCACAGGTTGGTTTGTGTGATGTGTTTGAAGAATGGAGAATCAGTGGATCACCTCTTTTTGTCTTGCAAAGTTGCTATGAAGATATGAAACTTTTTTGCTCAGATTATCAAGGTTAGTTGGGTTCAGCCAAGGCATGTGAAAGAGTTACTTGAGCAATGGTGTTTCTCTGCATTGGGTAAGAAAGGCCGAACTCTTTATAAGGTCCTTTTCTTTGCTATCATTTGGGAAATTTGGGGGCGTGACGGCTGCTTGGGCTGGTGTTCTACCGGATTTCGATGAGTATTCTTCTTCGGATATTGTCAGATGTTGGGATTCCATTGTGGTGATGTGATTTGTTATGAGGGGTGGGAGTGGATCCCGAGTGTTTTCTGGTTTTCTGTTGTTTTCCAGTTAGGGGTTGTATGTATTTTCTGTTACAGCCTTTGCTTTGCTCTTTTGTGGTTGGGTGATTGATCGCTAGTTGGTGAGTCATCTCCCCTCACTCTCTTTCTTATGATGTTTTTGTACTTTTCTCCCTCATTTTAATAAAATTTTCGTTATTAATCAAAAAAAAAATTATCCTTTCATTTACCTTTTTCCTTGGTGAGCTTTGTATCAGGTACCAAGGAGTCAAGTGCTATTGCTGATTTGCCATATCAATCAAAAGAGCATTTATTGAATCCGATACTGAATATTGCCTCAATTGAGAATACCAGTGCTTCTTTGGGTTTGGAAGAGGAAGGAGTGGATATGGGATTTTTGGATGTGATTGTAGAACCGGTAGAGAGGTGTCTTTCTGAGGGGACTTTGACGGTTAATTCCGATAAAGACTTGTCTGATGATTGGGTGGGGGTAGAAGATATTGTTAATCTGTTTAGATTGGAAGCTTCTGATAGAAATGGGTCTAAGGTCGGTATGTCAGAAGCGGTGGTTAGGTTTAGGAACTCACGGAGGCTTCGTCTAGAGGTGCTTCACCTTTAGTGAGGGACCTTCGTAATTTGGAATGGAGTCTTAAGTATCATAAGAGGTCGCTGAAGTCTAGTATAGAAGGGAGTTTGTCTCAGGTGAATCGATGAGGATTATTAGTTGGAATATTAGAGGTCTGGGGGGTGATAGCAAGAAGAGAGCAGTTAAAGAAGCTTGTAGGAGTTTAAACCGTGGGTTGTGGTTATTCAAGAGACTAAGAAAGCTAACATTGGCAGGAGATTGATGCGCAGTTTGTGGGGCGTGCATAATAGAAATTGGGTGTGTTTACCGGCTGTGGGGTCTTCTTGGGGTATTCTGATTATGCGGGATATTGATAAGCTAGAAGGTGGAGAAGTGGAGATTGGTACTTTTTGTCTTTTTGTGAATTTCAAATGCTTGAATGATGGTTTTCTTTGAAGCTCTCTGGTGTTTATGGTCCTAATGCGTATAAAGATAGAGAGAATTTTTGGATGGAGATTCGTGATATTGCTTGCATGAATTTGCTTCTGTGTTGTTTGATTGGGGACTTTAATGTGGTCCGATCAGGAGATGAATGTAATAGGGAGACTAGATTTACTAGGAGCATGAGAAGGTTCTCTTCTTTGGTGCAAGATCTTGCGTTGGTGGATTATCTTTTACTTGGAGGTCGATTTACTTGGTCTAATCTTCAAGATAATGCCCTATGTTGTAGATTGGACAGATGCTTTGGCTCGGTTGAGTGGGATGCTCATTTTCCGCATTTGTCCTAGAAAATTTTGCCGAGAACGACTTCTGATCATTGGCCCATTCTGGTTTCAGTTGAGTTGTTTAGTAATGGACCTTCCCCTTTCAGATTTGAAAATATGTGGCTTACCAATAGACGTTTTAAAGATGAGATCAAAGGTTGGTGGGAGGAGAGGGATAGAAATCTGTTTAGTCATACTGGTTTTAATTTTATGAAATCTTTGAAATATCTTAAAGGCAAGATTAAATGCTGGAATACTGAGGCTTTTGGTGATATTCCTATGCGTAAGAAAGCTTTGCCTGAGGATATTGAAGAGTTAGACCTTTGGGAACAGCGGAGGGGGCTATCTGTTGGGGAAAGATATTGAAGAGTTAGACCTTTGGGAACAGCAGAGGGGGCTATCTGTTGGGGAAAGAGATAGGAGGAAGTCTAAAAGGGGAGAGTTGGATCTTATTTTGAAGCAAGAGGAGATTAGTTGGAGATAGAAATCGAGGGCTATTTGGATCAAGGAAGGAGATGGGAATACTGGTTTTTACATAAAATGGCTAGTGGGAGATCGAAAGTGAATGCTCTCACAAGTTTAGTGGTGAATGGTGAGAGGGTTGAGGAGATGGATGCTATTACCGAGGCTATGTTGGAGTTTTATAGTAAGCTTTATACTTCGGAACAAGAGTTGGTTTTTAATCTTAGGAATGTTCCTGTGGTTGTTTTATCTCCTCATCAGGCTGATTGGTTGGAGAGACCTTTTGAGAGGGAAGAGGTGAAAGGAGCCATTATGGGTATGGAGAGAGCTAAAGCTCCGGGTCCAGATGGGTATACTTTGGTTTTTTATCAGGATTGCTGGGAGATCATAAAAGAAGATCTTATGGGAGTGTTTGATGAGTTTTATACTAATGGTGTGATTAATAAGATCACTAATGAGACTTTTCTGGTGTTGATCGCTAAAAAAGCTGGAGCTGATGAGCTTAAGGATTTTAAACCCATCAGTTTGATCACCAATCTTTATAAGATAATTGCGAAGGTTCTGGCAGAAAGACTTAAAGGTGTGATTGGAGACCTAGTCTCTCCGAATCAATCGGCTTTTATAGCAGGGAGACAGATATTGGATAGTGTTCTGCTGGCAAATGAGGTGGTTAAGGAGATAGAGAGGAGTGGTAGTCCAGGTCTTATGTGTAAGTTGGATTGGGAGAAAGCTTATGATAGGGTGGAATGGGGTTTTATTGATTCGGTGTTAAAATTGAAGGGTTTTGGGGATGATGGAGGAAATGGATTAGCGGTTGTATAGCTAAGGTTTCCTTTTCTTTTCTCTTTAATGGGAGTGTTCATGGGCATTTTCAGTATTTTAGAGGTATTAGACAGGGAGATCCTCTTTCGCCCTTTCTTTTTTACTTTAGTTGGTGATGTCTTGAGCAGGTTTTTTTCCAAGGCAAAAAGTATGGGCCTTATTAGTGGGTTTTTGGTAGGTAGGATTAGGGTGCCTGTGTCTCATCTGCAATATGCTTATAATACTATTTTATTTTTTGAGGCTGTGGAGGAACAAACATACTGGATTAAGGCCATTCTAAGATGCTTTGAATGGTGTCTGGCATCAAGGTTAATGTGGAGAAATCTACAATTTCTGGGTTTCATGTGGAGCAGTCGGCTAAATCAGTTTGCGGATTATCTGGGTTATCGTATTACTAATATGCCGATTAGATATCTTGGTTTGCCGTTGGGGGATAGTGGTAGATCATTATCATTCTGGTCTCCGGTCATTGATAGGGTGGAAAAGAGAATAGCTACTTGGAAAAGAAATTATCTATCCTTAGGGTGTCGGGTTACTTTGATTCAATCTGTTTTGGCCAGTTTACCTATCTATTATCTCTCTCTTTTTCGTGCCCCGGTGAGAATTATCAAGATGTTGGAGAAAGCACAAAGGGATTTTCTTTAGGGTGGTAGGGATTATAAGATAAATCACTTGGTTAAGTGGAGTATGGTGTGCAAAAGTAAAGCTGCAGGTGGTCTTAATTTAGGTAATATTCAATATTGGAATGCTATTTTGCTTGGAAAATGGTTATGGCGTTTTGGCAATGGTACTGAAGCTTTATGGTACAAGGTAATCGTAAGCAAATTCGAGAAAAGGGTTAAATGATTGGGATATCAATCAATTAGCAAGAATTTATGCTCGTAGCCCTTGGAAGGCCATCTCTGCTATGGCTCCAGCCTTATATTCTCTTATTCGTTTTGGGGTGGGAAAGGGTTCGCATATTCGGTTTTGGTTAGACTTATGGTGGGGTCAGTCAATTCTTAGCGTTAGATTTCATCGGTTGTTTTTGGTGGTGCAACAAAGGGATGCGGTTGTCTCAGATATTCATTCTTGGTCCTCCACAGGTTTGGTTTGGAATCTCACTTTTAGAAGAGATCTTAGACCTGACGAGTTGGAAGAATTATCAACTCTTTTTGATTTGCTTCAGTTTTGCTTTATGGATTCCGAGTGTTCAGATATCCGAGTTTGGTCCTTGGAATCTAGTGGTGTGTTCTCTACCAAATCTTTTTTTCATTTCCTTGGTAGGGAGAATAATTCTGCTCAATCCTCATTTTGTACTTCCAAGTTATGGAAGGCCAGAGTTCCTCCGAGAGTCAGATTTCTTGTTTGGACTGCGATCTTATACCGAATTAACACCTGTGATATTCTTCAAAGGAGGAGAGGTTATTTGGCTATCTCTCCATATATCTGTTTTTTGTGCAGGGATCAAGGGGATTCAATGGATCATTTGTTTGTACATTGTGCATTTGCCAGAGGGATTTGGTTACACTTTTTGAGACTTATGGGTGTGGAGTGGGTTTTGCCGAAGAGCTTGGTTGCTTTGTTTGATCAGTGGAGGTTCCGGGATTTGGTCAGAGAGGAAAGATTTTTTCTGAGGCCCTTTTCTTTTCGATCGTTTGGGGTATATGGAGCGAAAGAAATAGACGTATTTTTGAGGAGGTGCAGAGACTGGTCTCGTGGTTGATTGATTCCACTGTGGGGGTGGTAGTGGGTTGGGTGGCAGTTAGGCAGGGATGTCAAGGCATTTCTATGGATTCGATTACCAAAGATTGGGGTGTTCTGCTTTATTCCTTAACTGTTCGATCTTTGAAGAAGGAGGTATGGAGCGCACCAACTAGGGATTGCATTACGTTGAATTTTGACGGCTTGTCTTTGGGTAATCCTGGTAGATCTGGGATCGGCGGGGTCTTCAGAAATGCGTTTGGTGATGTTATTCATGTATTTTCAGGTCCGATTGGAGTTGCAGATTCTAATACCGCTGAGAGTAGGGCCCTGAATGTTGGTTTGAAAGAAGCTAGGAAGCTTAATTTGGAGCATATACAGGTTGGGGGGGATTCTTCTTCGGTTATTTCTTGGATGACAGATGTTGGAAGACTTCCATGGAGATATGCTCATTGGATTAGTCAGGCTCGATTTCTGGCAAATGGGTTTAGAATTTCTTTCTCTCATGTTTTGATATCTGCTAATGAGATGGCAGGTGGGTGTGCCAGAAGAGGAGTGAAGAGAGTTTCTTTTGATGCAGACAGCCTATGGGGGAGGATATTGTGAATCATGATGCATAGGATTGTGTTTTTCCTATTTTTTTTTCCTAGACCTTTTGTATAGCTGTTTTTATGTTTTTTTGATCACATTTCGTGATTTCTTGTTTTTCTATGTAAACCTTTTTGATGATTAATAATAAACTGTTGTTAATGATAAAAAAAAAAGTGTTATGGTTCATCTGAGAAGATGGGTTTTGGGGGACGGCAGGGTGTTTGGTCCTTGGAACCCTTAGGGGACATGGGTAGTAATTGAAGGGATTCCACTTCAGCTGATTTCTATGGATGCCCTTAATTTGATTGGTAACTGTTATGGGGGTTTGAAGGATGTAGGGAAGGTCGAACTAATGGGAATTGGTTTGGGTAAGGTTGAAGTGAAGGTTAAAGAGGAGTTCACGAGGAAGATCCCCCAATCGCTGGTGCTGTGGGATGGATCGGGCCAGTTCAAAACTTTCATATCGTTTCCGGCGAGGACTCCAAGCAGTTTCGGAACGTCCGACTGGTTCAAGGCGCAAGTGAGTTCGGAGGAGGAAGAACATGTACGTCTTATGGCCTGGACAGATGTCATGTCAAGAAAGGGTAGGAGTATGGCAGGGGAATGGGTGACTTTGGGGGTGGGGGGGTGGGCCCCACTCGCTTCCGTTGGCAACCAATTTAAATTTGGCACCTAATCGAGGAAGTGGGCCTTCGGGGAGCGAATGTGAAGGGGGTTATGGGACCACTATGTCCCGGCCCGCTAGGAGAGTTGGAGGAAGGCCATTGGGCGTCCTGTAGGCCGGGCCATTCGAGGAGATCCGATGTTGGGGAAGGCTGTTATAGCCGGGCCATTAGTGTGGAGCCCAGGCCTAGGTCACGTGTTAGATCCAGATTGGGGCCAGGAAGTGAAGAGGGAAGGGATTCTTCGAATAGAAGAGGGAGAGGGAGAATGATAGCAAGAAGAGACACCAGAAGACATTCACATAGTAGGAGGATGAATCCGAGTGGTGAGAAGGTGGTGCTCGACAAGGCAGAGCTGTCGGAAATAGTGGCGAGGGAGGTGGAGAAGATATTGAGAGGTCATGGTTTATCCATGGAGAGTGGCTCCTCGATCTCATCCACGCTAAGGGTTGGTTGCAGCTCTAAGGAGACATTAGAAGATGGGGATATGCCGAAGGTGGTGTGCGACCCCCCATCTTCGTGGGATGTCGGGAACAAATTGACGGAGCAGTTGACGCCCAACGAAGAAGAAGTCAGCAAACGAGTTTCAAATGGAAATAAGAAAGAGTGGGAGATTGCGGAGGGCTCGTTTTAGGGACTGGATCACATGGGAGCTGATGGGGGAAAAATGGTGTCGTTGGTCGGTAACTTAGTCGAGTATGAGATTTCAGTTGAAAGCCCCTCAGAGCTTAGTTCATGCGTCAAAATCAAACGTTTGAAGAACGAATATGAAATGGCTAGGCAGTCGTCGTTTTCTGGTATGCATGGTTTAAAATATCTTATCTTATCCGTCGATATGGTCGATACGTATCTTGTGTCCATTCTGTCGGCACGATACACAGGTGAATTTTAGGATAAGTTAATTTCTACATGGTATCAGTCGATACATGTAAAATATCAACTGTATCCGTCGATACATGTAATATATCGATTGTATCGATCAATACAGCTTATATATTATAATATATCAACCTATACACTTGATA
>JAUPMG010242912.1:0-22922 GCA_031762675.1 Pachysandra terminalis
TAATTCAGAAACTATGTTACGAAAATACCCCCATAACATAAATAATGCACATATAATCACACAGATAATTCTAATAATTCACTCATATATTATAACTGGGAAAATAAAATACTTTCAAAGGTTCAGGTCATTACAGCTAGAATTCAAAAGGGTAGCTTCCTTGAGAAGCTATTGCCTTTTTGGTGATAAGAACGGTCAGATATCTCTCTGCCGTTTCAAATCTTAACTTTTCACCAAACAGTCTAATCACCGTACGCAGCTGGTGACAGCTGGCACGTGAAAGGGACGGTTATACAGCCGTTTCAGCTTTTTTGAATGATTCAGTGTATGCGGCTATACCCAAAACACGTACACGAGCTAGTAATCGAGTGCCGCATGTAAAGCAGGGTTAAATTAGCCCGCCTGATCAACAATATCTAAAGCATTAAATATTGGCATTGAATGTTGCTCTATTTGTGCAGCAAATTTTTTATTATTTTAATTGCAAACGATCGGAAACGTTGAGAAGAAATCATTCGTGCTTACGTGGATAAATCTCTTACGTGACTTCCGATTATTGTGACTTCCAATTATTGGTACCGCAGAAAATATCTTTAAAAAAATATAGCAGACGATTTTCTTCCTAAAGTTGGCTATATACCATTTGCTTTCAATGCTATATTTTATACGATATGATGTCACCGAAATACTTTTTTTTTTGGTTTCCCAAGGTATCCCCATGCTTCGCCAAGGACTATTCCTCCAAGGTAATGTCGGGCGCCGAAGCGGGGACCTCTCCCAACAAGGTTTGCTACATCCACAAGGACTCGATACCGAGATCACTTGCTTAAGCGACCCAAGCCCCTTCCACTCGGGCCAACCTCCGTTGGTATGTCACAGAAATACAACAAAACCGGTTACAATGAATCTAAAATTCGAGAAGATAAATTATTCCTAAATTGAATTTTATCGAAAAATGAGAGCATCACCCACGAAGGATATAGGTCCTCTGCAATAAAATGTCACCATGTGGTGATAAACTCAATTGAAGATATATTCAAATGGTGTTCCTTTTGATAAAAATCATTTTTAAAGATAAGAAATTAAAAATCTTTATCTTAATTAAAAATTAGATAAAAAATATTTTATATAATAATAAAAAATAACTAAAACCTAAAATAAAATAATTATAAGATTTTTTTTTTGGTGTAGCATATTTTTAAGGTTTTTAATTTTTTAAGTTTTAGTTATTAGGGTTTAACGTTCATCTTCTCCTCTTAAGATATATATTTTTTTTTTTGGGTTTTTAGAGTTTAAGGTTAACTCTTTTAAGATTTAGGGTTCATATTTACTTTTAGGTTTTAGTTTAGAATTTTAAGGTCATAATATTTAAAATTTAATATTTAGACACTTTTCATATTTTTTTCGTCAATTTTACTTCTATCGATTTTTGTTTTTAAATTTAATTAAAATTCTAGTTTTACCAATATCACTAATCCACTTGTCTTGACTTATATCGGTGATAGGTCCCCGTGGGTGACCTTCTCACGACTCAAAATTTTACCTTCAACGAAATAACTCGTTATCGATTCCATTGGTCATTGCTGTATATTGTATAACAAGATTGCTACCCAGGAAATATCCCACCGAGTAATCGTGGTCGATTTTCTTCCTCTCTAATAATATCCAAGGCGTGAAACGCGGGCCCACATCTAAAAACAAACACTATCCGGCCTGTATCTGCGCCCATATAGCGTACGTCGTCGTCATCAAGTATTTTTATTTTTATTTTTTCTTCCACTTTCCCCTCCTCCAATGACAAGGTCAAACTTACGTGGCATCTATCAAACGTTCTTAATTTAAAAAAAAAAAAAGAAAATTTCAAAATAAAAAATAAAAGTAATTATTATTTAAAGAAGCATGACCTCAACCTCCCATGATTCCATCTATAAAAAGTATAAACAAAGAAGCTCTTCCTCTCAGTCTTTCTTCTCCAACAACAAAGCAAACCCATCTTCCTTTCTTCTCTTCCTTGTCCATCATCAACTTCATAAAAAACATGGTTCTCTCCGAGACAGCTTCGGAGTCCGACGTCTCCATCCATTCGACCTTCGCGTCGAGATATGTCCGAACTTCGCTTCCCAGGTACTAGTTAATCTATAAGTCGAGGTTGATCGAGATCGAGCGCCTTTTATATATATATATATAAATGATGAAAGACAATCGGTTTTTACAGGTTTAAGATGCCGGAGAATTCAATCCCCAAGGAAGCGGCGTACCAGATCATCAACGACGAACTGATGTTAGACGGGAATCCTAGGCTGAACCTGGCTTCCTTCGTCACAACTTGGATGGAGCCCGAGTGTGATAAGCTTATAATGGAATCCATCAACAAGAACTACGTCGACATGGACGAGTACCCGGTCACCACCGAGCTCCAGGCAAGTCAATATTATCCATTCCTCGCTACCGGCGACGGCGTCCAGGGCAATCGGTACTATAGGTTGTCAAAGTGGGCCCCACTAGTACCGTTTGGGTCTTGGGCCCGAATTATTTATGTTATCAGTTTCCCCCAGTCGGTGCTCAATAATAATTTGCTTCGTTTTCTACTGCGTAACTGTCAGAGATTCATCGACGGTGAATATAATAAGAATATATTAGGTTCTCTTTGTATGAAAATCAGAGTCCCATGAGAATACTATTTATTAGTCGTTATAACGAAAAGAGCTGCCAACTTAACGGAATGCTTATTTTTTATTATTATATTTATCGTGAAAAATGAAAAAAAGAAATTGGGGTGAGGGGCGGCATCACACAAACTGCTCACTTGACATTCTAAATACCTAAAAAAAGGGTGAACTCTAAGGCTACCACATTAACTGGTTTGGTTTGGTTGGTCACCAATTTGTGGAATTGACCCGAACATGTGTTGTGCTCTTATTTACATAACATGAACATACCAGGAGTCTTTATAACTGGAGAATACCACGGGTGACTTGGTCTGTCAGAGCACGTTTAGTTACTTAATTGGCTTATAAGCTTTTTGCTAAAGTACAAAAATGATGTAATCAGGCATTATTCAAACTCTTTTAATAACTTTTCAATTCTTAAGACTTAGCACAAAAACGAACTAAGCTAGCTCAGCCATGGCTCGTGTAAGCCAAGTTTGAGCTTAATAATTAAGGAGACTCGCCGAGTTTGAGTGGGCTTGGCTAGGTGAAACTCCGCTGGTTTTATTTTATGGTAAAATAAATTTGTATTTTATATTGTTTATATTGTTCATATATGTCAAGTTCTGGGACTTGGTTGATTTGTAGATTTGTAGATTTGTAATTAATAGGTTACTGGATTGAGCTTTTACCAGTGGAGGTTGAGCTGAAATTTTTTCAGTAAGACTGAGTCTTATTCAAAGTTTACCAGCCCGAGTCGAACTGGGCAAAACCTGGCTCATCTCGACTTGTTTGCATTCCTACTTTTGACATGTAGCAAGACTGAAACTTAATTTCCACCCAAAAAAAAAAAAAAAAAGACTGAAACTTAATTGCAAATTGGGATTAAATAGAAATACATATGGATAAGAAGGGTTTTAAAATAAGTTATCCTATAAGTATGATATAATTTTTTATTTTATTTTATTTTTATTAGAAAATTAATTTGTTCCCCCTTATCTTTTTATTTTTACTTTATTTTTTTAAAAAAAAAAAGAAAAAGAAATAGATGAGTAGGTTACTTGAGTACACCAACTAAAATGATGTATATATAACTAACTTTTTAAGTGTATTAATTTAAAAAAAATGAATATTATTGATGCAGAATCGGTGTGTGAACATGATCGCACATCTATTCAATGCTCCGCTTGGTGAATCGGAGACTGCGGTAGAAGTGGGGACTGTGGGTTCATCGGAGGCGATAATGCTGGCAGGGTTAGCCTTCAAGAGGAAGTGGCAGAACAGGAGAAAAGCCGAGGGCAAACCCATTGACAAGCCCAATATTGTCACTGGCGCCAACGTTCAGGTATGCTCCCTCACCATTCTTTTTATATTTATGGTGGTTCCTTTTTAGTTAGTCTAGTATTGGATCCAATGACTTATCAATCCTGTATGGGTATCCATGTATCATTATGGGCTTTCCCTGTTGATGTGTCCCATAGTTAGGAATGTATAAACAGGTTTGGCCGTGTGTGCCGGCCCGACACGATTTGGGTTGTGCCTAGGTACGACACGGTACGATTTGCGTTGGGGATGGCACTGCAACGACACATTGGCCTTTATAGTGCCGTGTTGGGTATGCGGTCATAGCTCAAGACACGCACTATCTAGGTACTAGCCCGGATTGAGTTTTTAGTCAAATTATAGGTAAAGCATGAAGCCCGTGTGCCCTATATTGTACTTGAGGCCCAAAAATTAGGTACTACTAATAAATAAACTCGTCGTACCTTATTGTACTAGGCCGGCACAGGTGGCCCATTTGTGCACCCTTACCTACCTGTATGCCTGCATCATTCCTTTTTGTCTTATTTACTCTCAGACAAGTAGTTACTATATATCTTAACACCATTCGAAACAAGACATGTTATTTATTATAGAAAAAAGAAGAAGAACATACTGGTTTCGCAAGTGTGAGCTTCACTAGTCACATATACATGTAATTAAAAGCAGAATCTTATATTAGGAACATCCCTGTTAAGTTCCTGTTAGGTCCATAAGAGGGGGACATGTGTCTAAAGTTGGGCCCATTAAGAAAGGTGACTTACCATTTTTAAAACCCTAAGAAAAAAGTGAATCCTAAGGGGCCCACCACATTAACCAGCTTCTACCTTAACAGGTGGAGGCTAGTTAATGTGGTGGGCTCGCCTATGGCACATGTCCCCCTCGTGTGAACCTATAGGAACCTAACAGGGATCTTCCTAACACTAACAGAAGATCCCGCTCGGATGTAATTGGGTTGGGATTGTCTGTGCTACAAAATTTGATAAGATTATCTCTATTTTCTATTATTACCTGATTTACTTTAGAGATTTATAAATTTATAATAAAAAATGATTTATTTTGGTGACTAGTCAATAGCTCGGATCCACAGACTTCCGAATCATCTGTTTGTTTTAGAGACTGCTGCCAATCCTTTGTGTTTTGATTAAAAGGTATGCTGGGAGAAATTTGCAAGGTACTTTGAAGTAGAGTTGAAGGAGGTGAAGCTTACAGAAGGCTACTACGTGATGGACCCAAAGAAGGCAGTAGATATGGTCGATGAAAACACTATCTGTGTCGCTGCTATCTTGGGTTCGACCCTCAACGGCGAATTCGAGGACGTTAAGCTCTTGAATGATCTCTTAGTAGACAAGAACACGGAAACTGGGTAGCTACTTAATTTCATTCTCCTGCAATATATATATATATATATATATAGATATCAATCTCTTTTGAACCTCACAAGCAATGAATATCGAATTTCCCAGATGGGATACACCGATCCATGTCGATGCGGCTAGTGGTGGATTCATTGCACCGTTCATTTACCCTGAGCTCGAATGGGATTTCCGGCTATCATTAGTGAAGAGCATCAATGTTAGTGGCCACAAATATGGCCTTGTCTATGCCGGAATTGGATGGGTCATTTGGAGGAGCAAAGAAGACTTGCCTGAAGAACTCATCTTTCACATTAACTACCTTGGAGCTGATCAACCCACATTTACTCTCAACTTTTCTAAAGGTAACTCTTACTTATAATTGTAGATTCAAAAACAAGTTACACTGTCTCTTATCAGTTTTGTTTTCTATATTGCAGGTTCTAGTCAAGTCATTGCTCAGTATTATCAACTGATTCGCTTGGGTTATGAGGTAAGAGTTAGAGAAAGGGTTTCGATATTGAGGAACTTGCTAATAAGGGTTTGAATTAAATAAGGTGACGTCGATAAAGTTATTTTTATCAACATCAAATCAAAGTATCAAACATGGCCAAAAAGCACAAATATAACATTTGAAGGAAAGACGGGTCAACTCAACTGCCAGGCTCTCCAGCTTAGGATTTGGAGGTCCTAAATTCGAGTCGCCGAGCTTACTTAATATATGGTCCTTATGGGTGGGGACATGCATCCGGGGTTTTACCCTGTCTCACCTATGTGGGGTCGGGATTCCAGGTCACAAAAAAAAGAAGGAAAAAAAAAAAACAAGAAAAATTTTTAATCTTAAAATTGTTTAATTATCAGTATCATCTAATTGAATTTAAAGCCTTTAAAAATTGGAAGGAAAGATGTGCATGTATACTCAGTCTAATCTGTATTACGTGAAATATATATTATGTGCTTATCAGGGATACCAAAACATCATGGAGAATTGTCGAGAGAATGCTATTATGTTGAGAGAAGGATTGGAGAAGACGGGGCGCTTCAACATTGTGTCTAAGGACGATGGTGTCCCCTTAGTAGCCTTCTCTTTCAAGGATAACAGTCTTCATAACGAGTTCGAGGTGTCTGACATGCTTCGCCGGTATGGATGGATTGTTCCTGCCTACACCATGCCACCGGATGCGCAACACATTACTGTTCTTCGTGTTGTAATAAGGGAAGACTTCTCGCGAACTCTCGCTGAGCGCCTCATCAATGACATCCAAAAGGTCTTGCACGACCTTGATACACTCCCGGCGAAACTCAGTGCCAAAATGTCAGTCGTTACTAGAGAAGAGAAGCAAGAGAACAATGGCACTGTGGTTGTCAAGAAGACTGTTCTTGAGACACAAAGGGAGATCACCACAGCTTGGAAGAACTTTGTCATGGCTAAGAAGACCAGTGGTGTTTGTTAGTATTTAGGTTGATTATCCTATTATTGATCCAAAACATGGTTTTGTAGCTCATGAGTTGTTGTCGTTGTCGTTAATCTCTTGTCAGTTAAAGAAAGAGCATGAGATCTCTTACTACAAGAGTTAATTTATACTGTTTAAACTCTCAATGCTTGCTTGTAATGGCTTGTCCAAGCCATATTGCTATGTTCCAGTCTACCATCTATTTCTTTGAATTTCTGCCCTTGTAGACCTGAACCCAAGTCTCTAATTGGCAGTTCTTTCATTATTATGGGTTATAAATTAATTTACCAAAAAAAAAAGGGTTATAAATTAAATATAGAATTTTTTTAATTATTATTATTGTAGATTCTAAAAAGACTGTTTGGACTAATTGATTAATATATTTTCTTTCACTCTCTCTTTTTTTTTTATTATTATTATTATTAACTTTAATAAAGAATACTCAAATTGCCTAATTTTGAGGTGATATTAGGAAGTTAAAAGATAGACCAGGATTCATATCACATGAATTCATAATGATGAATGATTCTTATGGGGATAAGGTTAATTTTCCCAGCTCTGTGGGAGGATGACAAGTATGATCTTAATAGGTAATATATATATATATATATTACTTATGCGATGCACGGGTCTTAAAGAAAAAAACATGATAAATAAAACAAAATCGCATCTTAATCTTACCTTTAAACTTCAATGATTTGATTTGAATATTGATCTAATTTGGTTAATAATTAAACTGGTGAGAACTCATCAAATCGGTATAAGTCAGAAAAAACTATCTGTGAGCCTATAAGAATTGGATGAAAACCGGATTGAAATGATTCTCTTTATTTCTCCTTCATTTATTAATTATATTTGTTATGTCTCCTGGTTTTTCATTTGAAGAACATTAAAGCTACGTTTGACCCGGCTTGTGCTTTTGGATAAGCACTCATTGGATAAGTGGTTCAATGTGAGAACTTTCCACAACAATAATAAACTGCTTACTTGAAATAGCGTTTGGTAAATACATTTATTCAAATGCTTATGAAAGTTTAGGGGTAAAATAGGTATTATGAAAATATTACTAAAGTTTAAAAATAGCTTCCCGCACTATATTTGGGTAAGCACTTACCCATTTGGTGTTATCAAACACACTTTTAATTTTAAAAAGTGCTTTAATAAGCTATAAACTGAAATAAGCACTTATATAATCACAGCCTGATACTTAATCCTTTAGTTCATGACTATAGACCATGACTAAGTTCCGTAACTACCATATCATATGTATCATGTGGGAGATAAGTCATCAAAATAGAGCAAGAGTGTGGCATGAAACACATATTCTTTCTTAGACCATAGAAATGTTGACTCATTGGCATTGCAAACTTCCTTAACCTCTGATATGCTTCACATCCCTACTGTATTTATTTTGGCAAACCAACAATAAAACCATGTTAGCTTTAGCATAAACCATCCATGACTTGCCATATTAAAATTCAAGAATATGTTAATCGTATAGGATTATAAGGGAATGCTTAAAGCAAATTGCAGATAAAAACTTAAACATCATCACATACTGAATAGTTTCAAATATCCCATTGCTTCATTGGTTGAGAGTTTCTTTCTCCAAATGGAGTTAAAAAACAAAAACACAATTACTGCCCATCTCTATTAATAATATAATGTTTTCTATCTACTTGTGTATATGAAAGACATTAACCCAACAACCTTTCTCTTTGGTCCAAGTACCCCAAAAAGGAATAAAATAAATCTATAATATGATAGCATAATAATAATATAATAAAATTTTACACCTGACTTGTGCTTGGACCTTGGCCTGGGACTGTGGTTGAGATACTATTTCACTGCTTTTCTTTGATGGAGTTAATCTTCTCAAGCCTCCATCCAGCGTGGAGTCTGCCAACGAAGATATCTACCTTGTTGTTAACATCTGAGCTAGGATAGAATATTGTTGGACTGACATCTCCACTGTCTCTCGTGGCTGTTGAAGGATCAACGGCATCTAAGTCCGGAGAACTACTGCAAGAGCTGTGCAACATAATCACCATGGATGAAAAGCTTCAGGTCGGGCATCCAGAATGGCGACAGCGGCAGTGGTGGTGGGATTGGAATTGAAGGTGACTGACCACTACTGTTTTGGTGATCTCATCTCCGTTTCAGAAGTTGTTTATCTTGATCGGTAATGGTGATCGTCCGGAAGTGATTGGCTTCTGTTGCCGGGAAGAATCTGATAATTGTGACGGTAGTGTAGATGAGGGTGATGGAGGATGACTTTAACTTTTGTTTTGATGAACGCGAAGATGAGGTAATTCGTGGTGGTGCTGCTGCTGTACCTGTTACTGAGATTGAGTGAATTCTTTTGCTCTTGTTTCCTTTCTTGTAAAAGAATACCTTAATCTTTAAATACAAACCATGTTACTACTGTTTCCTTTCTTGTAAAAGAATACCGTAGTCCTTAAATACAAACCATGTTACATTGTTATTAACGTGTAACTGCCATGCTGTTAGACATCTGAATTTCTAAAAGAAAGCCTTGACCAAAGGTAGCACTGATCACTGAAGATTTCCATCCTCTTCAGGATCATAACCATAGGATTGTTTTTCGCTCTGTCGAGCAAAACCTCCTATAAGATCAACAAACAAAATAATGTGCATTAGATGTAGAAAATAATTTCTATTTTTATTCTCAAGAAAGGCATTAATGCTTATAGGGGTAATTAAAGTCCGAGAACAGCAATGTAGTTTACCAAAAAAAAAAAAAAAAGAAAAAACAAAAGAACAGCCATGTATTAGATAGAAGCAAGAAGATAACAGTTAGTATTGACATGAATTAAGTCCTAATATTAGATAATGTAGACAAATGGCCATCTTTCACAGTATCAGGCTCTTCTGCCTTTTCTTTGCGGCGTGGACGAAGATTCTTTCAATAATGAGATTCCGAGAATCGATGATTTTTCACCTCAATATCGTCGAGAAAGCGCCATCTTTCACAGCCGGTTTCCCACATCTGCTCTTGCCTTGGATCTGGGTATGAGCTACTGCTCCTCCTCAACCCACCACCTATAGCCGTCGAATGAATCGAATCCGCTACTCCAGTAGAACTATAGATCCCCCATCAGAATACACATCACTTCATTGATGTGTGTCTGACTGGATCGGTTTCTCCATCACTCCCGACTCACTCGAAACATTGTTATCTTCATCAATGCGGTTACCATCATCATTCTTTCTACAAAGTATTCCACAGAGAATCGCAAACAGAACCAGCCGTAGATTAAGTGAATCCCATATATTCTTAACCGAACTGGGTATGAAGATTTATGTAAGTTTGATTTCGTAAAGAATTTGGATTCCTTAAGAAAAAGATTAGATAAGTAGATGGGAGAGAGTCCAATAAGAAAGAATCTCATTAAATAAATTATGTTGTAAATTTTAAAAATAAAATTCGAGTCTAAAATTTTAACTGGTTAAAAAAATATTTTATTTAAAAAAAAATCTAAAATTAGGAGAATTAAGCATCGAGGGAGGGAAGGCTTGAGAGCCCTCCTCCCTTACGAGTCGTTTATGTTTATCTTATATTATATATATATATATAGTGATAATGACATGACATATATCGTATTATCATTGAGTCACCAGGCATCCTGATTGACACGTCAGGTAAGGTAGCAGGGACGAATATATCCTATGAATTATCGCGTGAGTTGGAAACACTAATAAAGAGTACCCATGGCAGTACAAAAAAAAATTGTTGTTTAAATTTACCGACGGTCAAAAACAGTCAACAAATGTAAAAAAAACTACCAATGAAAGTTACATCGTCGGATAATACATCCGCCGATGCCTAACACCGTCGTACTCTCTTAACTAAACTTCCCTCCCTACCCATTCTGGTTAGACCAATATTAAAATCTTATTTTTTGGGTCTATATTGATATTAATTGACCTAGCTAGGTGACCATTCACAGCTGAACCCAATGGATGGTGGCGACTCCAATAAACCCGATCTACCTAGGGTCCACTCGACTCGAGGTAGTTCACAAATCTCTCCTCTCATCTTCCCTTCTTCATTTTGAGATCTGTTTTTCTAATGCGATTCCTATATAGATATTTGGTCGTTTGAGTGTGGGAATATTGTATGTGGTTCTAGTAATCACATATTTCGACGTGGCATATTTTTCGGTTTGATAGAGATGTTCCGCTGCAGAACTGGGTTCGTGTGCATCAAGGTACATGATCCAAGTCATCTAAAACCTTCGATTAGCAACAAGGAGCTCGAATTACGCGGAGCAAGATCAGGCTTGATACTGTTGATCCCCAAAACGGTATTTTAAGCAAGTTTATTTAGCGTAAGTAAAATGCATAGGTGACATCACCTGGGAGGCTTACCAATTGTGGGTTGAACCGGTTCGTTTGCCTGTCTCACACTGGCCTAAACCACGGGGTGGCCGCTCCCGGGGTGAGGTTTCCTTGAGGGGTGAGTATCAACAGAAAGGTGAGGGCCGTGATTGGAAGAAGAACCTCAGGAATGTGTCAAAGAAGCTGCAGATCTTTAATGGCTACCTCAGAGGGAGAGTTCACAGTCCTATTTCACTGTAACTTTTCTCCCTCTTCAAAAACTTGTTTTACTCATGAGGAATGAAAGCTTTTATAGCCTTCCGCCTCTGGTCGAGCCCTCCCACGGAGTGACAAGTGCCGCACATGTCGGATGTTACAGGGACACTTGTCACCGCAAGAGAGGCTGGCTGTGTGGTTTGCAGCGTAGCCAATCCCAAACGCCATCTACGTGGGCTTCTACCGTCCACTTGGGCAAATTGGATTAGTTCTCTGGCCCCCATTCCTGAAAAGGTTTCCTAGATTCCCCCCCCCCTATTTTCTGTTTGAACCAAAGGTCGTGTAATGATTATTTGGACCAAAGGTCGTGCAATGATTGAGAACCGTGGGGTGGGAGACCCGAGGTTGAATCATGCAAAAGCGTCAACTCCATAAGATGTTTATCCATGAAGAAAGCTTGGCGCTATTCTCCCGGGTTCAGGTTCTTTATAGACACATGGCCGACAGAGTGGGATCCCCCAGAAATGGTTTGAGGCGTGTTTCCCTATGGCGGGTTTCAAAGGGGCTGCCAATAGTGTTTATTGAGTATTCCAACATGTCAGATCAACGGGGTTTTGTTGCGATCCTTTGGGATCGCACCCCTAAGGCAGTCGGTAGGCTTGGGCTAGTTCCGGCTTGAGCATCAACCTCCAATCAGTGCCTCGGGACGAGGCAGTGATTTCTTCAATACTTAGGCATTTTGCCTTGGTAAGCCACCAGGAGCCCTTCCCCTCTTGGCGGGAGGGAACAACACCCTTAAGGGTAGGGGAGGGCCCTTCTGAAAGGGGCTTCATATCCGGTGAGGGGTTTACCCTTATCTCGAGATCCGGTGGGGGTTAGCCCGATCTCGGGACCTTTGAAAGGGGTCTACCTTATATCTGGTAAGGGGTTTACCCTTATCTCGGGATCTGGTATGGGTTAGTTCGACCTTGTGACCTTTGAAAGTGGTCTACCTTATATCTGGTAAGGGTTTTAACCTTACCTTGGGATCCGGTGGGGGTTACCCCGACCTCGTGACCTTTGAAAAGGGTCTCCCTTATATCTGGTAAGGGGTTTACCCTTACCTTGGGATTCGATGGGGGTTAGCCTGACCTCATGACCTTTGAAAGGGATCTACCTTATATTAGGTAAGGGGTTTACCCTTACCCGGGATCCAATGGGGGTTAGCCCGACCTCGTGACCTTTGAAAGGTGTCTACCTTATATCCGGTAAGAGCTTTACCCTTACCTTGGGATCTGGTGGGGGTTAGCTCGACCTTGGCTTTGATAAAAGCTTGCATGTTTGTAGTAACCTGGCTTGTATAGATTCTAGCCTTTTCCACGCGGCACACACTCATTAGCCCAATTTGAATTTACAAAAAATGGGATCATCATTAGCCCCCTGCGCTTAAAACGGGCCGACGTGAAACGTTATGAGCGCAAATCTCGACTCAGTGATCCGCCGCAGACTTTAACCGTCGCATGATTGGCCGAATGGTGTAGTTGCTGAAAGGGCAACCGTCGCAGGGCCTTCTCAAGCGTGCTAGAGAAGCAGCGTTAAATGCGAGTTGAGGTGTCGTGCCAGGGTTGGGTTACCGTTTCCCTGCCTCGGTACCCTCAAAGCCATCGTTTGACGATCCCCGTGCAGCTTAATCATTCCTCTTGTTGTTTATAAGAGAACGAACAGCCTTGGGTTCAGTCTACTTGTTGTTCATATTCTATCCGAGTCTTCTTCCTCCTCAAGACTTTCTGCACCACTTTTCCCAGCTTCCAACAAACCTTTTTCCTTGGAGCAATGGCACCCATGAAGTCTCATGGAAAGAAGAAGACCGAAGCCTCCGGGAGTGGCGCCGCTCAAGAGTCTCCCTGGAAGACTTCATACTTCTTGGTGGGAATGTAGGGGTGGATCCCCCCAGTCATGAAGGGTGAACAAGCCCTGTGCAACCTCTACCCAGAATTCCCTGGGGACTTGGAGGGAAATTGCAAAATCTTCAAGGAGGTCCCCTATGTTTGGATCGCGCGGGGGGACTACCCTCTTTCCCCCATTGATTTACGTCCCATCTGGGTGTCTTTACCGAATGGGAGAGCTGGTGTCGGTCGGTGCTCGCCGACCCCAAGCGAAGCCAGAAGCTGAAGCAAGCGGGCATCCATGACGCGGTACGCGCGTCGCTGTTCGATGCTTCCCAGGACAACGACAGCCTGGGGAAGTTGGTAGTGAGGTGGAGTCCTTGCACTCACACGTTCCCCACTGCTTTTGGAGAGATCACTTCTACCCTTGAGGACGTGGAAGTCCTAGCCTGTCTTCTGGTGTTGGGGAGCTAGAAGCCGGTTCACATCCAGCTGACGAAGGAGGAGAAGGCGATTGAGGTCAGGCTGACAAGCGGCCTCAAGGAGTCGGCTAGGAGGCCATTGATCAAAACGGGGATCCCCAGTTTGAGGTGATCAGTCCCGATTTGGGTTAATGAAAGAAATATAAGGCTCAAAGTGTCTAACTAGAGATATTAACATTTAAAGGTTCAAAACAACAATGGCCTCTGATCATTTCAAGTAATATTTAGTTTAAGCAACATGTCCTTAGATCTGATTTAATCAGTTCAAGAAAATTCTTCACATTTTTCTAAAGAATGCACGCTTCTTGTCGATGATATTCAACCTTATTCCCTTTATTATAGAATCACCGCTTTGAAAAATGTATGCTCTTCCTCTTACTGCAAACTCCATACATATGTCTTTGATTGATTATCCATGAAATTTCCCCAATTTCAATTCTGATTCGCTGTTATTGAACCTTCACACGATTATAACATAACCGATCTGAGATGTATTCTACTGACATGAATCGGATGTAACATGCCTCAGTTTCAGTTTTGATCAATTTATCTTGAATATGATCATAGCAGAACCAATCTGAGGTATATCCCCTTGCCCCAGTTTCACTTCTGATTTGCTTTTGTTGATTCAACTTCTTTTATCTAATCTGAGGTATACTCTATTGGCAAAAAACAAATGCCCAAGTTTCACTTTTCATAACTTTCTATTCATCTCTCCTTTGCATGATCATATCAAAGCTGATCTGAAGTATACTTTGTTGACATGAATCGGATATAAAATACCCCAGTTTAACTTCCGAGCAGCAGAGTCTACATCCAACCCAAGCATATCTTGATAAGGAAAATCAATGACTTTAAATCAATCTCTCATTTATCTTGAAGACGGTATAACTTTTGACTTTAACTTTTTAAGGCAAATCAATGACTTTAAATCAATCTCTCATTTAACTTGAAGACGGTATAACTTTTGAATTTCACTTTCTACGGGTCACTTTCAGTCCCCAAGTCCACAGATTCAACTTT
Source organism: Pachysandra terminalis (assembly GCA_031762675.1). Lineage (NCBI taxonomy): Eukaryota > Viridiplantae > Streptophyta > Magnoliopsida > Buxales > Buxaceae > Pachysandra > Pachysandra terminalis. The sequence goes on from JAUPMG010242912.1 coordinate 14,705, forward strand.
TCCATGTTTGAGTATGCATTATTTTCATTATGTTTCATCGAAAAATATATCCGAATTATCAAGAGCATATTGATGTGAAATGAACATCAAAACGATTTTTTTTAGGAAATTAAAAACAACCATAAAGGGAACCTTCTTAAAGATCCATTTCCAAGGCCAAAGGTCCCATAAATATAACCTTGAGAAAAGGGATGAAATATCATTCTTCTCTTATTGCGGCCTACGCATTCCATCCAAACACACCACTTTCAACGGCTGGTAGACCACCCGAAAAGAACCACCATATCTAGGGCTGGTAGACCACCCAAAAAGGACCACCACATCTAGGGGGTGGTAGACCACCCAAAAAGGACCACCACAACTAGGGGCTGGTAGACCACCCAAAAAGAACCACCACATCTAGGGGCTGGTAGACCACCCAAAAAGAACCATCATATCTAAAGGCTGGTAGATCACCCAAAAAGGAAAAGAACCACCATATCTAGGGGCAGGCACCCAAAATAACCACCATATCTAGGGGGTGGTAGAACTCCCAAAAAGAACCACCATATCTAGGGGCTGGTAGAACTCCCAAAAAGAACCACCATATCTAGGGGCTGGTAGAACTCCCAAAAAGAACCACCATATCTAGGGGTGGTAGACTATCCAAAAAGAAAAACAACCACCATATCTAGGCGCTAGTAGACCACCCTAAAAAAACCATCATAACTAGGGCTGGTAGACCACCCAAAAAGAACCACCACATCTAAGGGCAGATAGACCACCCAAAAAGAATTACCATATTTAGGGGCTGGTAGACCACCCAAAAAAGAAAAAGAACCATCATATCTAGGGGTTGGTAGACCACCCAAAAAGAACCACCATATCTAGGTGCTGGTAGACCACCCAAAAAAGAAAAAGAACTATCATATCTAATGGCTGGTAGACCACCCAAAAGGAAAAAAGAACCACCATATCTAGGGGCTGGTAGACCACCCAAAAAGAACCACCATATCCAGGGACTGGTAGACAACCCAAAATAGAAAAAGAACCACAATATCTAGGGGCTAGTAGACCACCCAAAAAAGAGAACGAACCACCATATCTAGGGGCTGGTAGACCACCCAAACAGAAAAAGAACCACCATATCTAGGGACTGGTAGACCACCCAAAAAGAACCACCATATCCAGGGGCTGGTAGACCACCCAAAAAAGAAAAAGAAACACCATATCTAGGGGCTTGTAGACCACCCAAAACGAACCACCATATATAGGGGCTGGTAGACCACCCAAAAAGAACCACAATATCTAGGGGTGGTCTACCATCTAAAAAGAACCACCATATCTAGGGGCTGGTACACCACCCAAAAAGAAAAAAGAACCACCACATCTAGGGGCTGGTAGAACACCCAAAAAGAATCAACATATCTAGGGGCTAGTGGACCACCCAAAAAGAAAAAAGTACCAACATATCTAGGGGCTGGTTGACCACCCAAAAAGAACTATTATATCTAGGGCTTGGTAGACCACCAAAAAAGAACCACTATATCTAGGGGCTGGTAGACCACCCAAAAAAAGAACCACCATATCTAGGGGCTGTTAGACCACCCAAAAAGAACCACCATATCTAAGGGTTGATAGACAACCCAAAAAGAATAAAGAACCACTTTATCTAAGTGTTGATAGACCACCCAAAAAGAAAAAAGAAGCACCATATCTAGAGGCTGGTAGACAACCCAAAAAGAAAAAAGAACAATCATATCTAGGGGCTAGTAGACCAACCAAAAAGAACAACCATATCTAGGGGCCGGTAGATCACCCAAAAAAGAATCACCATATCTAGGGACTGGTAGACCACCCAAAACAATTCACTAAAGATAACCTTGAAAGGGGAGAAGAGCGGACGGACCACCCAAATGACACAAAAATTAACCTCGAAATGGGAGAAGTGTGGACGAACCGCTTAGAGGACTGACGGATTGCCCGAAATGGGAGAAGAGCGGACGGACCGCTAAAAGTGGTTAACTTTTGGCCTACTTAAACTCTTGAATTTTGATTTTTTTGATTTTTGATTTTTTTTTTTTTTAGATTTAGAAAATTTGAACAACCTGATAACCTGTGAAATGAGGACTAGAACCCTATAAGCTAATTCAAAATAAACTTATGAAATATGTATGATGTATATGAACTCATAACCCTAAAAACTCGAAAAAAACTAGTACATAACCCCTTAAAAATAAGGAATTATAATACTAAAAATCTGTATATTATATAATGAAAATCTCAAAATGAAGATAATATCAAATGATGTATGCATGATGCATGAGAATCTCTAAATGATGCATGAATGATATATGATGATTCTGAATGAGTTTGAATGAGAACCCACTTTGGATCCACGCCAACTAATTTTTGACCCATGAGGTTTAGGTCTGTTAGCCATGTGTACTTGCCTGGTCATTGGAACTCTTGGGTTTCATGCATGAATCTTGATGTGGATCCATGGGTCATGAATGACTAAATCAAATACAACTGGATATGAAAATATGTGAACCCTAAAGGGTATACCCACATAGGAATGACTCTAAACATGACCTGACAATGCATGAACTTTCTAGGACTATGGATCTTTGGTAACTGGTTCTTGTAACATGGGTGGACATCCATGGACCCCTGCTATGGACTCTTTATGTATGAACTGGGTTTTGGGTCAAGGACCCTAGACCATAATGGGTAGGTTTGCCTAATGGGTCTAACTGGAAACCCAAACTAAGGAGACTCAAAATCCTGACTTAGGTCTGGATCATGGGTCCAAACCAAACAAACTCTCTATGTGCATGAAATGGATCATGGACCCTAGACCATAATGGGTAGGATTGTCTAATGGGCTCAATTAAAGAACCCAAACTAAGAAAATTTAAAATATAGTTACGGATTTGGGCTATGAGCCCAACCAGATGGACTCTTTATGTATGAATCAGATCTTGGGTCATAGACCCTAGATCATATGGATAGGATTGTCTAATGGGCCCAACTGAAGACCCCAAACTAAGGAGATTTAAAATATAGACATGGGCTTAGGCCATGAGTCCAACCAGATGGACTCTTTATATATGAACTGGATCTTGGGTCATGGACCCTAGATCATATGAGCGTGATTGTCTAACGGGCCCAAATGGAGAGCCCAAACTAAGGAGATTCAAAATACCGACATGGGTTTGGGCCATAGGCCCACCCTAGATGGACTCTTTATGTATGAACTAATTTTTGTTTAACATTTATAAATTATAACATATGTGACTTAATATATTGAGACCCAACACACGTGTCCTAATACTCCGGTTTTCTAAGACTATATGCACATGTGGCTCATGGTTATGTATCTAAAGGATGAGGGAACTCGAAACCGGTTGAATCGACCTCCACACATAGATTTCTCCATATGCTTAACTGGGCGTTTGGTTCGGGGTGGAACGTTGGGTGTCGACACCTGGGGCAATGGTCCCCCGGCCGTAGGCCTACTAGACTCTTGGAGCGTAAGGTTTGCCACCGGGGACAATGGTCGCCCGTTTGCAAGCTTACAAAGCTCCCTAAAATAGGTAAAAATGGGTGGGACATGGTTTGTGAGTTTAATATGCAAGTGCTAGTGAATTCAAGCATGCACTATATGACATTCAAGCATTTTAGCAAGAAAGCAAAAATCAAATAAATAAACCACAATAAAATAACATGGATAAATTAATTCGAAGCATATCACATCAAACCAAGATAATGATAATCAAGATAAACATGACAGTTAGAATAATTAAACCGTGCCAATCAATTGAACCGCCCAAAAATGGATAAAAAAAATAATAAATAAATAAATCATAGATCTAAAAAAAATCTTAATAATCCTATAAAAAAATCCAAACAACCCTACGTATATAAAAGAATCATAATCCTCCAAAAAGTCCTAATAAAAATCTTAAATTTGACAAATAAAATTAAACTATGGCTCAAACCCGCAAATCCCCAGTGGAGTCGCCAGCTGTGAACTACCCCAGGTCGGGTGAACCCCAGATGGATCGGGTAAATTAAGAGTCGCCACCACTCATTGAGTTCGGGTGTGCATGGTCACCCATGAGTTTATCCTTTATCTCAAAATAGACCCAAAAAATAAAATTACATATGGTCTAACCAGATTAGGTAGGGAGGTTTAGTTAAGAGAGTGGAAAGGTGTTAGGCACCCACTCTCTTCTGGTTCAGTCGATTACCTAGTTTAATTCTATTTGGCCGAATTTGATGAAAAGTTAACAATCTAGACGATCTCAAAAGATATAAAAGACAAACCTCACATGATCCAAGATATCTAAGACAATTTTTTTTTTTAAATTCCAAAGATCTAAAATATAAACATAAATAAAACAATGTGCAGCTCACACACTAAAAAAAAGTGGAACTCTTGAACATAACCAAGGAAGCAAAATTACGAACATAGTATCCTAATCTGCAAAAAAAAAAAAAAAAAAGAAAAATTTAACTAACATATGAAGAACGGTTTTAGAATTCTCCAATAGTAAAATACTAAGAAAATGTATGAAATTGATATTCTGGTTTTGGCTTCAGCATTTTAAAGAGCACGTAGAAATCAATTAAAAAGAAACCTGAGTTTCCGATCTAGTATCGGTTTATAGAATGAGAAGATGCATGATTGTAATTATTATTATAATGAATAATAATACTTTCAGATCCACTCAAAACATTGTTGATTAACTTCAAACCGATCAGTGCCATTAGAAATCCAAAAAGACTAACTGAGACAAAGTAGCAAAAATCAATCATACGTACCTTATAAACATCATCTGAACAAGTATCACCCTAGAATATCCTCATACAATGAATAAAATCTAGATGAAATTAACCAAACACGAACTCGACTTCAATACATTATACCCAACTAAATATTGGATGATTGTCGTCGGTCATATTCAAACTGGAATAAGGTAGAAGTAAAAATTGACAGAATTCTGGCCGATTCCCTTCATTTCCATATGCAAAACAAAACTCCTAAATAAAAAAATAGAAAATCTATACCTGTAGAAAACGCACGGCCTGTCTTCTCTTTTGCCCTTTCTTTTGCCTTTGAACTCCAGAAGCTTAGCTCGGCATAATGCAGCTGAAAAACCACTCCAAAACAGGGGTTTTGTTGTGGATTTACAGGGGTTTCACAAGGGTTTGCAATAGAGATTTAAATTTGTCTTCTGATGGGGTTTGAAGAGGGACAAAAACAGGGTTTTCGATTTCCTGATCGCAGAAGAAGAAACAGGGGTTTATAGGTGGAATTTAGCAAGAATTAGATGGGATTTAGATGAGGGGAGCAAATGGTTTCTAGTTTGGGATTTTTGGAGAGGATGAACAAGGTTTTGATCTAGGGTGGACGAATAGAGAAGACGACTGGGGCTGCTGAACTCAAATGGGATTGTTTGTGCCAAATGTCTTTGTTTTTCTTTCTTTCTTTGGGGTTGCCTCCTTTTATAGGCATAGAGCGGTGATCGACGACCTCTCTTTATTCATCTCCAAGTCTTCTTTTCTCTGTAAACTCTTATCTACTTATCTCTTCCAATCTCTCCCAATCTCAATTTTTATTTTTCTTTCTTCCAATCTTTTCTTTTGATTTGAATTATCCCTATTTCTTGAATTTTCTACTCAACACGTTTTTTGCTCTCTTCAGTGAAGACACATAAGTCGTGAGGAAGAAGAAGACATCTTCTTCATTTCACTTCCATACCCCTCTCTTTTCCTTTAATATCACAAATTCACCCCCCTTTTATTCTTTCTTATAAAATCTAACCTAACAAGTCTAAACCAATTTTAATTTTAATCCTAATTTAATTCTAATCCTAATTTAATCTTAATTTCACCACTCTTTTTATTTTTCTCTTTTATTATATTTTTTATTTATCTAATTTCTCACTTAAATCATTTGAAAGCCTACCTAATTATGATTTTAAAACCAAAATTACCCCTCGTAATATCAATCTCAGATTTTGACCAAATTACAACCACTTGACGAGTTCTACATGAAAAGGTCAAATATGGAATCGAAATATTTTTCTGAAGTCCAAAAAGTCCTCAATTTGACCTGAAACGATATTAGGGGTAAACGGCCATTTTTTCCTACGAATCTCGAAACCAGGTGAGAGTAAACTCATTGGAACACATTTTCAGCCGAGAATTCATATATGATATCAGAAATTGAATTTTGGGAACGACGAAGCGCATGAGATCCCCTGAGGGTATTTTGGTAATTTCATGAATTTTGGGGTTTCAGTGAGAATTTAGGTTCAAATGGATTTAGGATTAAGGATGATGATAACCTTGCCAAAATGCCAAGCTCAAGCCTCCAGAAACTGCAAAGATCAAAAAAATAATTTTTTCGTGCAAATTGGGGTGTTTACAGTTATGATTGTCATATGGTTACTGATAGGTGGAAGGATACCTGTGATGGCATCCGACGGATTATTCGTGTGTATGGGCGCACGGATAGCTTCTGAAGGGTGTTATCACTAGTAATCCTACTTATATTGATTGAGGAATGAATTGCTTGTCCGGTCAACCGGGCAGTAACGGATAGTGTTGTGAGCTATAGGGTTCCTTGTGAGGACTCCTATTAGTTATGGTGACTGTTCCTTGTGTTACCTTTCCATCCATTAGATATGCATGAGGAAAAAAGATGAATTGATTTTTAGGGAATTGAGCCCCGTGAGATAATTGGTCCTAAAGTGACCCATCCATGCATTGTTATGCATGAGGAACAAATGAGAAATAGCTAAAAGAAGTTAGCTCGGTAGGTTGAAAATCCTACAAAACCGCAATGTACACATGGGATTTAAGAAAGTAGTATTCAACTGTATTAAAATGAATGCCCTGCAATTGTTATTGCATGATATGAGAGTGTCGTCCAGCTGTAGTAAAATGGATGCCAAGGAAACTTGGGACCGGATGATCTACGGTCTAGGAAGTGCATTAGTTGCATTCATATCTCGTGTCATGCACCACTTGTAATGAGCATTATGGTGCATCTACATTCATCTTTTCTTTTACTGTGATTATCATCTCTGTTGTACTTGTTGTTTTTCTATATGCATATATGATGTGTGATTACTCTATAGTCATTTTGATTGTATCATATGATATTGTTGTGTCATTTTGTACTAACGGTATTCCAAGAGGATGGATGACATAATTGGTTCTTACTGGGCATTCCAAGCTCACATAATATTTTATGTTGCAGGTTAAGGTGGAGTGACGGATGGACATGGACTAGATGTTGTTTTTCCCATTTCATTTCAGTTTCTAGATAGATTGTGTTCGATGGTTTTTAATGGATTATGTTGGATTGGAATGTAGACATAATGGATTTAGTTTTATCATGGATTGTAAGTACTTCTGAAGCCTTGGGATTTTAGTTTACACTACAAAACACATGATTTTTATCGGTAATCCGAAACGGCCGACAAAGGTATCCAGACCGTCGTCCATTACTTTGTTGGCGGTCTGAGAGACCCCTGCCATATCCTTGGCTGGGGAAAGATTTGTCGGCGGACGGGACGACGGTTTAAGCTGACCGCCGACAACGGTTAGACCTATCTTCGGCAGTCCAAAACCGCTGTTATATAATCTACTTGGCGACGGGCAGAACCACCGAGTAATACCTAATGGACGACGATTTTCAAAACTGCTGTCAAATATGGTACATTCTTCAGCGGTCGAAAACCGCTCTCGAAAGCCTGTGATATTAACTTTAGACGGCAAGTTTCTGCCTGCAGTTAATACTTGATAATGGTCAACAGTCATAGACCGCTGTTAAATGGTGGTGTAATAATTTATATAGGCCATTAGTCGGCGGTCTGGACCGCCATGGAATATGGTATGTAACGGCATTCTCATAAGGCCACCGTTAAATACCTTTTTCTTAAGTAATTTCCTTATTTCTACAAGATTACGAACCTGCAAATAAATACAATTCAATTCTATGAAACCTATAGAAGAAAAAACACCATTCAATTAAACCTACCAAGTAAACTTGTAAAAAACAAAACTTAATTATATATATAATATATATTAGTAGCAACCACACATGTTATGATCAAGACCAGATATAAGGTGATATATACAATTGTCCAAGGTAAAGTCTATTACATTAAATCATAATATAATATACAAACATCCAAGGTAATATATACAATGCCAATAG
>JAUPMG010243021.1:0-22920 GCA_031762675.1 Pachysandra terminalis
TGAATCTCCTTCACCACTAACAATGACAGAATTAAGCTGTACCAATAAGTCCACCACTTCTACCTCCTCCCAATCCAAGACATTCCTCCTAAATTTCAAATCCCATCTCCACTCCCTCTCTTCAAAGGCCAAATACTCCTTCACCCACGCGTTGATATTGGAAGCTAGCGCCGCCGCTCCCGGAAATCTGTCTAACAATGATAGCTCCCCGCACCACACATCCTTCCAAAACTTAATCCTATCACCAACTCCCACCTTATACCTAACCTCTCTGCGGAACATAGCCATATTACTACAAATAGCTTTCCAAAAGCCTGTTCTGTGAGGACCTCTACACGCTCTAGAACTCCACCCCCCTTGTTTCAACGGGGCTCTATTAGCCAAATTGTTGTTGTTGTTAATATATAATTTTTACGCTCGAGACTATCTTAAGGCAACAAAGACCTATACAACCATAACCTGGAATTGTTGGCTTCAGAAAACAAATGAGTGTCAGTAGGAAAGTGGAGATCATTAACAAACAAAGGACCCACAGTGATTCAACCATTCCAATTTTGAAATTATTCTATTTAGTGCCTTCACTACGATGATGAAGAGATATAGAGAAAGCTAGTCCATTACCTAAAACACTTGGAGTTATGGAAAAGCCAACAGAAATATCATTCATTGAGAACATAGTCATTAAAGTACAAAACTTAGTCCAAACTCGTCATTTATATATAAAACCTGTGTCAACATATATGTGAAATTTCTAGTTGGCACGATCATACGCCTTGGAACAATGTTGCTAAAGGAACTTCCCTAAGCAGATAGATGATTTCCGTTGGCTAGGCATTACTGGCCTAGGTAGTAATAAATGGTAGGTAGGGAATTCTAATGGTCTTTTCTGGTATCATCCTCCTATCACAGGCTTTCCTCCTCCATGTCAGACTTCCCTATCTTCACTCTCACAGGGAAGACGAAGGTCCCCTCTAAAGAAATTGGCTTCCTTCCTTTGGATTTATTCTTTGGACAAAATTCTGATGGTTGATCACCTTATTCGAGAAGTTGGACTATTCCTAAAAGATGCTTCCTTTGTAGCTCATAAGCTAAGAAGATGCATCATCTTCTCCTCCATTGTGGTTTCTCTTACAGAGATTTGGTCTTCCTTATTGTACAAGTTTTTTGTTCTTGGTCTATGTCTAGGGGTCTTTTCAAGCCTTACTGGTTGGAGAGTGAAATTTCACATCAAGAAGGCAATTAAGAGAGTCCTGCTGTTTCATGAGCAGTTTGGAAAGAACTGACTAAAGGTTGTTTGAAGATGCATCATCTTCTCCTCCATTGCTATTTCTCTTACAGCGATTTGGTCTTCCTTATTGTCCAAATTTTGTGTTCTTGGTCTCTGTCTAGGGGTCTTTTCAAGCCTTTCTGGTTGGAGAATGAAATTTCACATCAATAAGACCATTAAGAGAGTCCTGCTGTTTCATGAGCAGTTTGGAAAGAACTGACTAAAGGTTGTTTGAAGACAAGGAGCTTAATAATTAGGAGGGTTTTTATAAGGTGTTGAGGGCCTTGAGGCTACTAGATCCTTTTGTCTTGTTTGGCAATTAGGATCTACTCCTTTCCTCATAGTCAGCTTCCTGTATCTTATACAGTCTATCTTTGGGTAGCAGTAGCTTGTTTTTGTGAGCTAGCATCTACCTCGCCATATATAGTTCACGTGCTTATGATTCTCTTTATAATATAATTTCTTATTTTACTGATGAAAATATTTGATTTATTATGTCACTACTTGTTATCACTTATCAGTAATATTTGATTTCTTATTTTACTGACCGGATGTTTCCATCCAATCAAGTCAAGAAGAATGAATTGCAATTCCCCATTCTAGTTTCAGCTCGACATGAAAAAGGAAGAAGAAAAAAAAAAATTTAATCAGGTGAAAAATTGAAAACCTGCTTTTGTAGCATTAATTAGCACAAGGATTTCCTTGTGTTTCGATTCAGTTTTTTTGTTATATCTTTTCAGGACTTTTAGAATTCTTTTATATTAAGAACAAATGCTTAGAGGAGAAGCTTTCTAGTACTTGTGTATAAAAATGAAAGAAACATCCAAACTTGTTCCAATTATCATGCAATTAATCCTATGAGCTGCCATGAAATTATGGGAAAGATTGATAAGGAAAAAATTATGAAAAATAACCTGGGTGTTAGAAAATTAGTTTGGCTTTATGCTAGGAAGCTTTACCATTTAGCTATAGTTTTACTTAGACAATTAATGGAGAAGTTTAGAGGCAAGAGGAGGGACCTTCATATGGTTTTTACGATCAAGAAAAAGCATATGATAAGGGTACCTAGAGTGGGCTTCGGGTAGGAAAGGAGTTCCAAGCAGATTCATGATATCATTATGGATTTGTAGGAGGAAGAGCTAACTTGTTTGAGAATAGAAGGTAGTGAGACGGATGAGTTTCAAGTAACAATAGATTTACATATGGTGCTTGTTGTAACCCATGTGCACTTTTTTTGAATTGTACTATATTTAAATTGACGGCTCATAGTCAAGAAGATGTTCTTTGGTGATGTTATTTGTATATGATGTGGTTTTGGTGGATCATATTAGAGAGGGAGTAAATTCAAACTAGAATGATCGAGGGAAACCTTGGAATCAAAAGGTTTCTAAATAAGTAATGTTAAAACTTAGCTATGGAATGCAACTTTGGTATAGGCAGCATGGATGAAGCAATGATAAGAATTGAAAACCAGGGGATTTCCAAAAGTAGTCGCTTCCTTTTTATCTTGGATCAATTATCCACAAAGGGGGAGATATTGATGAGGATGTGGAACATGGAATGAGTTGGATGGTTTAAATGGAGAGGTGCTTCGAGAGTGTTTTGTGACTGGCATGTACTACTTAGCGTAAGAGGCAAGTTTGTAAGACACTTATTTTATGGATGCTATGATGTATGGAATAGAATGTTGGGCAACAAAAGCAACATTCATAGAGACTATAGCCAAGATGAGGATGCTGAGATTGATCTTCGGTAAGACTAGAAAGGATACGGCAAGGAATGAACGTATCCGTGAGTGTTCTAAGTTTAGCCCTAATATGATAGGAAATAAAGTAGGTGAAGATGGTTTGGGCATGTAAAACGGAGACATAAGGAGGTATCTATGAGAAGGTGCGGGAGGGTGCATAGTGAAGGATTTAGAAGGACTAGAGGACAACTAAAAAGACCTGGATGAAGCCTGTCAAAAAAGATTTGAGTACACAATCTGATTGAAGATTTTATTTTTGATAGATTGGCATAAAGCATTTTGTTGACGTTGATATTTTAGGGGTTTTGTCCCACCGGACGCCAAGACGGAGGATAGAACGGAAATTCAGTGGATACGCCTGCAAGTAAGGAAACTGCCGTGGAGGAGGAGGAAGCGTTATTTATTTCTGAGAAACGGTCTCGAGCTATTTCAGTGTGCGATTTGGTGGGAGGAGAAACCTATTTGTAGGAGTCGGCTGGAAATAGGTGGTTTTTCTCAGGCTGGTTTTTGCAGCAAAAGAGGTTTGGAGAAGAAAGGAGACGATGAGGTGGAGGGGAGAGAAGGAAAGGGAGGACACGTGGCGAGCAATCGAGGTTTCTTTAGGAGGGAGGGGGGGGGGTCATCTTGGGAAAGGGAAAGGGAAAAAGGTAGTGTCAGATGGTGGGGTCCGAGGTGAGGGGTGTTTGAATTTAAACGATTTTGGGAAGTGGGTGGCAGCTGGCAACCGACTTTGCGGGGGCGTGGACTGGATATCCACTTTGAAGGCTTTGGGCCCCGCCCACGATCGAGCAACATTATGAGTACGGGGGGTCTGACTAATTTGTCGTTGGGTCAGGCCAGTCAGGGCCTTTTGGGAGACGAACCGGTCAATTCTCTTATGAATGAGCCTGGGGAGTTAGGCTTAAATTCTTTGGGAAGTGTAGAGAGGAGGACATCCTTTATGTCAACTGAGCAAGCCCGATCTTTTGGTTATGGAGGAGAGGACGAGAGATTGGTGCTCATCAGTAAGGACAGATTTGAAGGAAGCGGTATCCAGTTCGGTAAAGAAGATGCAGCGAAAGTCAAAGATAAATGGGAGTTCATGTGTACGGCGAGAAAGTTACAACATCCAAGGGTGAAGTTAGGAGTGGAGGAGGCGGAGATTGAAGGAGCCGCTAGGGTGGAAGAAAACGCCATCGAGCACGATGTTTAGGCGGTGGGAGTTGTAGCAAGGTTGGGGTCGCTCCAAACCAAAAGGTTAGTGGCTAATATCGATTTGGAGAAAATGGCGGTAGGTGAAAAGGATACTTCGAAGGTCCAGAATATTTGGATACTGGACAGTGCGCTGGCCGAGAAGATGAAGTGGACTATTAGGTTGTTGTCGGAGGTTTCTTCCCCTTCCACGATTTCTGTTACTCGAATGTTCTCTGAGGACGAATTCACAGCAAAGGGGGTCTCGTTGGGCAGATCATTGAACGAAAAAGGGTGTTTCTCTAATAAGAATATAAGGGGCCGTGAGCAGTGCGAGAGGTTGGAGGAGTGCTTAGAGTCGGAGGAAGAAGCCAATTCTAGCCTCATTTGTATATCAGAGGGGTGCAGGGAAGAGGTAGTTACTGGTGAAGTCAATTTTTTGGAATCAAAAAAAGAGGAAGGTCCTATTCCGTTAGCTTGTTGTACAGAGTCAGAGTATCTTCAGGTGAAAAACAGAGATTTAGAAGAAATGTTAATGGATTTTTCGTCAGTTTGTGTGGATGATGATTTCGAAGAAATGTCGGAATGGGTGTTGAAGATGATTTCTCGATTTGGAGGTTTCATAGGAGTTTCTTGGGAAGGTTTCGAGGCTCAAGTTTTTAAGCTATTTTCTGCAATAGAAAAAAGTCACCTGGACAAAATAAGGAGCAACAAAAAAATTTTGAGAGAATTAAAGAAACTGAAGTGGAATTTGAAAGATCTAGTTAGTCCTAGTAAAAGGATAGGGGGCTATCCAGGACGGAGCTCAGGGAGTAAAGGGGGGAAATCAGGTTCTTGATGAAGATAAAAATTTTAAGCTGGAATGTGAGAGGGGTGGGTAATAAGGATAGGAGGGCGATGATTAAAGGTGCTATGAAGGAGTGGAAGGCTGATATAGTGATGTTTCAGGAAACCAAATAGGATGTTGTAGATAAGTCTGTATTGCTTCAACTATGGGGTCTTAGGAGAGTGGAATGGGTGCATAAATCAGCTTTGGGGGCTTCAGGGGGGATGCTATTAGCTTGGAAGGCAGAAATGTTTCAATTAATCCAATCGGAGGTAGGATCATACTCTATTTCAGTGGTGTTGAAGGAGTTAGGGGTGAATGGGGGGTACCTAGTGATGATATCGCCGGTGTATGGTCCTAATAATGATTCTTTTCTTCATGAATTATGTGAGGAGAGGGGGTGGGACATCCCATGGTGTATAGGAGGAGATTTTAATGTTATCAGATTTTGCTCTGAGAGATCCAGCTGTTTCAGATTGGATTCATATATGAGTAGCTTTACGAACTTCATTGATAGAAACCTTCTAATAGATGTTCCGTTGTTGGGTACAGAGTTCACTTGGACGAATAATCAAGAGAATCAGATTAATTCAAAACTTGACAGCTTTTTAATCTCAACTGAATGGGAGGAAGCATTTGTAGAGGTTCAAGCGGTTTCTTTGTCTAGGCCAACTTCTGATCATATACCGATTTTGCTAGTGAATGAGGACAGAGTGGACAGAAGGAGTCCATTCAGATTTGAAACTATGTGGTTGGAAGAAGAAGGGTTTGTGGGGCTGATTAAGGAATGGTGGGATAGCTTCCAGGTGTTAGGGTCTCCTAGTTTTGTGTTTTGTAGGAAATTGAATCTGTTGAAGGAAGCTATCAAGAAATGGAACAAGGAGAAGTTTGGGAGGGTGGAGAATAGGTTGGGTAAGCTATTGGATAAAATTCAGCATTTGGACAGGGTAGAAGACGAAGGAGAGTTGGGCAGGTCAGAAAGGATGGAAAGAGAAAATCTTAAAAAGGAGTTTGAAAGGGTGGTCAAGTTAGAGGAAATTAGTTGGAGACAGAAATCAAGGGCTTTATGGCTAAAATGAGGAGACAAAACCACCAAATTCTTTCACAAGATGGCGAGTGCGAGGAATAGGGTTAATACAATTAAGAAGTTGGTGGTGGATGGAGTGGAATGGAAAGTAAAGGAAGGAATCAAGAAAGCTGTGGAAAACTTTTATAAGAAGTTATTTACAGAGGAAGCCGGGTTTAGACCAAAGATGGATGGTTTGAGGGGGGAGAGAATTTCTAGTACGGTGGCAGAGGAGATGGAGAAAGATTTTACGGAGGAGGAAGTGAAGGGGGACTGTTAAGGAGTTGAAGGGAGATAAATCTCCCGGTCCGGACGGCTTCTCTTTAGCATTTTATAAGTATTGTTGGGGGGTGATAAAGGAAGATTTGATAGGTGTTTTTGCTGAACTTTTTACGAAAGGGAATGTCGTTAGAAGTGCTAATTCTACTTTTTTGGCGCTCATACCCAAGAAGGAGGGTGCTTTGGATATTAGGGATTTTTGTCCAATTAGCCTTGTAGGGAGTTTGTATAAGATAATTGCTAAGGTGCTGTCCAATAGGCTGAAGAAGGAGATTGGGGGGCTTATTAGCACCAACCAAAGTGCATTTGTGGGAGGGAGACAACTTATGGATGGAGTATTGATTGCAAACGAATGTATAGACTCGGTTTTGAAGAGGAAGGAGAAGGTGCTGATTTGTAAGGTGGATATGGAGAAAGCACATGATCATGTTAATTGGGAGTTCCTCCTCTACATCTTGGGGAGAATGGGTTTTGGAGCTAGATGGATTTCATGGATTAAATTCTGCATATCTACTCCAGTCTTTTCATTGCTGGTTAATGGATCTTCAGTGGGTTTTTTTCACAGTTCTAGAGGTATTCGTCAAGGTGACCCTCTTTCCCCATTTCTTTGCCTTTTGGTGGTAGAGTATTTAGGGAGGATATTGACCCTTAGGGAGGAGATAGGGCTTATTAGAGGGATCAAAGTTACGGATTCAGCTCCTAGCATTTCCTATTTGCAATTTGCAGACGACACACTGATTTTCTGCAGGGCTAGCCAGACTGATTTGTGGGCGTTGAGATGTGTGTTTTTGTGTTTTGAAGCTGTTTCAGGTCTCCATATAAATCTGATAAAATCAGAGCTGATTGGGGCCAGAGATGTTGATAATCTGGCTCAGCTAGTGGGTTGGTTGGGATGCAAGATAGGTGCTCTTCCATCCTCTTACTTGGGTTTTCCCTTGGGAACTTCATATAAAACCAAAGAGATTTGGAACAAAGTGGTAGAGAGGTCGGAGAAGAAGTTGGCGGCGTGGAAGACAAGATACTTATCTAAAGGAGGGAGATTAATTTTAATAAAAAGTTTGCTTTCTAATCTTCCCACATATTACATATCGTTATTGAAGATTCCTACTTCGGTGGCGAAAAGACTTGAGAAGATTCAAAGGGATTTTTTATGGAGAGGCAATGAGGAAGGGCAGAAATACCATTTAATCAAGTGGTCTCAAGTTTGCTGTGGGAAGGAAGAGGGAGGGGGGCGGGTGTTTGAGATGTTTAACTCGTATTAATGGCGCTCTATTGGCTAAATGGTTGTGGTGGTTCGGTTTGGAGGGAGGGAGCCTTTGGAGGACAGTAATAAGTTGCAAATATGGTGTGGAGGTTGGAACTCTAGAGCAAGAAGAATCACCCACGGGATAGGTCTTTGAAAAGCAATTTGTAGTAATCAGGATATGTTCTAGAAAGGAGTGAGATATAAGGTAAGGGTGGGAGACAGGATTAAGTTTTGGAAGGAAATATGGTGTGGGGATATGGCACTGATTTGCAGATTTCTGGGTGTGGCGGCGTTGGTCTCTAATATCGAAGCTTGGGTGAAGGATTATTTGGTCTTTGAAGATACGGGGTGGAGATGGGATCTTAAGTTCAGGAGGAATTTATTAGATTGGGAGGTGGAGGAAGTAATGGACCTTATTAACTCTGTGAGAGTTAGCGGAGAAAGGGATGCCAGATCATGGGTTTGGTCTACAGATGGGCTGTTTTTGATCAGTTCGATGTATAACTCTTTGAAGGTTGGTGTGGCGAGATTCGGGCCGTGGAAGTTGATTTGGAAAGCTGGTTTACCGTCCAAGAACTCCTTTTTGTGGACAGCAGTTGAGGACAAAATACTTACCTTAGACAATTTAAGAAGTAGGGGCTGGCATTTGGCTTCCAAATGTTGCTTATGTAAAAGGGAGGAGGAAACTTCATCTCACATTTTTCTGCAATGCGAGTATGCCCGGTGTTTATGGGAAGCCATTTTTCTTAGATTTAGATTGTGTTTGGTCATGCCGAAGGATCTTAAAGGTGCTCTTGAGTGTTGGGGTTGGAAAGGTAAGAGGCAGGGCAGGAGGAAAAGCGATATACTGTGGAACATTTGCCCGGCGGTGATTCTTTGGTCAATTTGGACTGAGAGGAATGGCAGAATTTTGCACAGAAAACCTCCTTTATAGAAAACCTCCAAGGCGGAACATATGGGCCGGAATTACTCTTTGAAGGTTGGTGTGGCGAGATTCGTGATGTAAAACGTGGGCCGGAATTACCTGTCCAGGAAAAGTATGGGCTCTGTTCTTATTTATCCTCATGGCAACTTCAATAGGTTCAACATGTGAACTTTTCTTGATTAGGCTTCTGTTTAATGGCATGCTTTTGATTTTCATATATTTCACTTAAATATTCATAAAATGAAAAATATGTTGAAATTACATCCAACTTATAGCAAATTTGGTGACCCGGCTTACTTTATTTTGAGGGCTTCTCTTCTCTTACTTTATAACTGGTATTGGGGATTCAGGACCGAGCATGCTTTTTTTTTTCTTTCATATCTATATAAAATAAAAATAGAAAACTAACAAATTGTAATGTTGTAATATTCCAGTAAATATGTATATTTCTTGGCTACTTTTAGGTTTTAGAGAATGATATGGGTAGGTTTAGATGGTATCTAAAACAGAAACTGATGCAGTTCAGTAACAAATTAGCTGGGGCTTGGTGATATAAATTTTTTGATCAGTAAAAATATAACTTTCAATTAATATGATGTCCAAAAAAATAGTAATGCTAAGGTATTTTCAATTAGCTTATGTGTTTCCTTTTCCTGCTTTTTGCAGATCCTCTGATTTCTCTCAGCCCATATGGTTTCCTGCTCTTTGAAGATCCTCTGATTTCTCTCAGCCCATATGGTCCACGCAATTGCTACTAGACATAAGTTCCAAAAGATTCAGTTTCTTCTCCTTCCCCTGATTTCTCCATCCTCAACTACTTAGTTCAGCCTTGAACTGATTCTGCTGAACCCACTCTAGGTTGAATCTTTTAATGAAGGAATACCAGATCTTCCTGACACCTCGCAGTGAAGAAGCAAATGTGAAACAGACTCCTCATCCTTCTTACAAAGACAGCACCTTGAAGCCATTGACCACCCTCTCCTTTTGAGGTTATCACACATGAGAATTCTGGTTAGTGCTGCAACCCATAAAAAGAATGACACCTTAGATGGGATTCCCGCATACCAAATTAACATCCAAGGTCTTTGACCCTCTAATCTCCCTGGACATAGTGTTGTACATAGCTTTAACCGAGAAACTGCCTTCTTCTCCCCCTCTCGACACTCTTTTATCCCCACCTCTCCCACCTTTATCTTATGAATTTCCTCCATCATATTAGCCACCTTTTCTACTTCCCAATCAAAAATATTCCTTCTTAGTTTGAGATCCCGTGACCAGCCTCCACTTTGTTTAATTAAGTGATCCTTAACCCAAGCATCCAGATTTACAGCCATAGCTGCCACCCCTGAGAAAGCTTGTAACAATGGTTCATCACCACACCAAACATTCTTCCAAAACTTCACTCTATCTCTCTTCCCCGTTCTAAATTTCACTCCTTTATAGAAAACCTCCAAGGCGGAACATATGGCCTTCCATACTCCCACCTCATAAGAATCTCTACATTTCTTTGTAATCCAACAAACTACCTCTAATCCGTATTTTGCGCTTACCACTTCTCTCGACAACCCACCCTCCTCTAACCCAAACCTCCATAACCACTTGGCCAAAAGAGCCATATTGAATTTAGTTAAACTTCTCAAATCCAAACCCCCTTCTCCCTACCCTAAACAAAGTTGAGACCACTTCACAAGATGATACTTCTGCAACTCCTCACTAGTGTCCACAAGAAATCCCTCTAAGGTTTCTCTAACCTTCTTGACACCAAAGTCAGAATCTTAAACATAGACATGTAATATGTTGGTAGCTTCCCCAAGGAGCTCTTAATAAGGACTAATTTGCCCCCTTTTGACAAATACCTAGTTTTCCACAATGCCAACTTTCGGATCTTTCTATCACCTTATTCCACACACTGCTTGCCTTATAGGTGGCTCCCAACGGTAAACCCAAATACTCTGTTGGTAATGAACTGATTTTACAACCCAACCATTTCACCAGCTAATTCAAATTACCTATGTCCCCGATCCCTATTATTTCTGATTTTTCCAAATTAATATGAATCCCCGACACCGCTTCAAAGCACACCGCAATACATATCAAAGCCTTCAAATCTGATTGTTTGTTTCTGGAGAAAATCAACATATCATCAGCAAATTGGAGGTGTGTAATGCTAAGGGCCAACTCCATTGCTCTGACGCCTTGAATCGAACCCAGCTTTTCAGCCCGTTCTAGCATTTCGCCCAAGCATTTCACCACCATTATAAACAAGAAGGGGGATAGCAGGTCTCCTTGCACAAGGCCTTTAAGAGTCTTGAAGAAACCCATCAAAACTGAAATATATACCGTCGAAATGCAACGGTTTATCCATCTAATCCACTTTTCTCCAAAACTCATCCTACTTGGGACATAAGATAAGAATGCCCAACTCACATTACCATAGGCCCTTTCCATATCAACCTTGCAAATTAGTGCACTCTTCCTTTATTTTTTAAAAAACCCGAGTCAATCCATTCACTGGCCAAGAGTACTCCATCCAAGATTTGCCGACCTCTTACGAACGCACTTTGAGTATTGGATTTCACACACCCCATGGACTTTTTTAGTCTATTTGCAAGCACCTTATCAATAATCTTATAAAGACTACCCACCAGGCTAATCGGGCGGAAATCTTTGATCTCTGTCGCTCCCTCCTTAGGAATGAGAACAAGAAATGACGTGTTAGCGCTTCTTTCAAAGATACTCTTCTAAAAAAACTCAAGATCACCACCCCCAACGCTTTTTACAAAAAGCCACGGTAAAGCCATTCGGCCCTGGTGCCTTATGCCCTTCCATTTCCTTAATGGCTCCCCATACCACTTTCAGAAAATGCCATCTCTAGTACCTCTGCCTCCCTAGAGGATAACATTTCAAATTCCATTCCCTTTAAAACTGGTCTATAGCCACTCTCTTCCATAGAAAGAGTCCTATAATAATAATCTTCTAACGCTTTCTTTATCTCCCCCTCCTCTTCCACTACAACCCCGTTCACTTCTAATCTTCTATTTGTGTTCACCCTATTCCTTGCATTAGCCATTTTATGAAAAAACTCTGTATTTTTATCTCTTTCTTTCAGCCAAATTACCCTTGATTTCTGCGTCCAACATGTTCCTCCATCATTGCTACCTTGACTTGCTCCCTCTTCATTCTATCCACTCTCCCCATTTCCCCCTTATCTTCTAGGCCATCCAGTTACTGTATTTTATCCAAGAGAATCCCCATTCTGCTCTCCACTCTTCCCAATTGTTCTTTGTTTCACTTTTTTTACTCCTCTTTTAACAACTTTAATTTCCAGCAAAACACGAAACTCAGGGAACCTCTTACATCAAAACCCTTCCACCACTTACTCACCGTGTCTAAAATTTTTTCTTCAACCACATGTTTTCAAACCTGAGCGGACAGTTTTTGACTACCTTATCCTTGCATACCAGCATATTTGGGATGTGGTCTGATGTTGCTTTTTGTAAAGAAATAGCTTGCGCGCTTGCAAAAGCTTCTTCCAATTCTAAAGCCATTAAGAACTTGTCCAGCCTCGAGCATATTTGGTTTTCCTGGTTATTTGACCATGTAAATTCATCACCTATTAAAGGCACTTCTATTAATGCATTCTGATCTATAAACTCCGTGAATCCTTGCATGTGAGAGCTTACTCTACTACACCCAGTTCTATCTGAGCAAAATCTAATTATGTTAAAATCCCCACCTACAAACTATGGTGTACTCCACCCACTTCTGTGATTCTCCAGTTATGTCCACATTTCCTGTAACATGTTATGTTCTGTGGTTCTGTATGCAGCTGACAACATCCTTTGTCCTCCCCCGTTGTCTCTTTTTTTGAGCATAACTACTGAAATAGAAAACTCTCCTACTTCTGAGTGAATAAGTTCAACCATATCGTCCTTCCATGCCAACAGTATTCCTCCTGATGCCCCTACTGCTGGTTTCTGCACTATTCCCACCTTCCTACATGAATGCTAGATAATTGAGAGAAAGGGCAGAGGGGGATGGGCGATGATGTATGCTAAGCGCTGATGTATCTGTAAATCTTAAGATACGCATAGAAATAACAAAAGAGAATAATGACCAAGAAAGATAATAAATTGTGTCACAAAGTCGAGATGTTGGTCTTTGGACTATCACCGTCAAGAATCACATCAACCGAAACAGATGTTTTACCCCTCAAAACATATATAACAATAACTAGAAGAAAACTTCATTCATCAATCAGATCTGAAGATTTAGAATGTGTTGTGTTCTTTTTGTAGACAATAAAAGGACCGAATCTTATTTTAAGCATAACTTCCTATGTCACTCCAATTCCAATTATACAGACCCAATAAAGACCATTAACATACTTGGACTTACTTTTTTCAGAATCAAACTCAACAAATGAATGGTCATAAGATTCCTAAAGTAATTTGGAATCTAGCAACAAGACAAGAAGAGACATTGAAGAGGAAAACTTTATTCATCGATCAGATTCTGAAGAGTGAGAAAGTGTTTTGTTCTTTGGTAGACAATAAATGGATCGAATCCTATTCTAAGCATAACTTCACATTTCACTCCATTTCCAATTATACAGACCCAATAAAGACCTTTAACATACTTGGACTTAATTCAGAATCAAACTCAACAAGTGAATGGTCATAAGACTCCTAAAGTAATTCGGAATCTAGCAACAAGACAAGAGGAGAATAAAGATTGGAAACTTGTCATAGGCCTGCACCCATCATATTTTGGCGTAACTCACCCAATTTATGTTTTAGTTGTGTAATCTTGGACTCGTTGAGCAGTTTCAAAAAGCTTTTTTTTACAGTACCAATGTCAACACACTTAGATACTGTCTGACATTGATTATAGTGGTTGCAGATTAAATCAAGGGATTAGATTGTTTAAGGTTGGATAACAACATTGTCTTTTATATTTTCTTTCTTTCTTCATGGTTTCCAATGTAGATATTTTTCCTCATTCCAATCTGATGCTTTGATCCACATCACAGTCCTAAGCCTTGAGGCATAAAGTTTAAGCCTCACTTTACCTTTCGTTGGAAAGTTGATTATAAATGACAAAATTTGCAGAAAGATCAAGAAAAACAATTAGAGATTGGGTCTACTAAACAGCATGGTTAAGTAACTAGTTAGAGATGCATTATATACGAGGAGAACGAAAATATAGATGCAAGATTAAGGTCCGTGTACATGCAGAGTATACAGAGGTTAGCAGGAAAGAAGCAAAAATAACCAGTCTATACCCATCCAATATTAGTTGCATCTCTACATACAAGACTAATCATTTACAAAAGGAGTGGGGACATTTTAAACTTTGAGAGGACAGCCGCCCAATGAATATCAAAAGTAACGGTATGTTCAAGATGAAGTCCACACCATGATCTCCCCATCAAAGATCCTAGCATTCTGCTTCATCCAAAGAGCCTAACAATAGCTGAAGGACGGCATTGCATAACGATGACAGCCAATCTCTACCTTCACTTCTGTCCCAAAATACCAAAACCTCCTCTAACTTCCCAGGGAGGGGCCAACAAAGACTGAACTTCCCCAAGAAGAAAGACCCACTTGCCACATTACCTTACAATGCAACAAAAGATGGACTACATATTCCACATCAACCTTATACATCACACATCACTTGGGGTGAACCATTGTTTGCTTACCAAAATGATCTACGTACTACAAAGAAAATTTCGTTCACCCACTAATTCATGTTGCAGATTACAATTCCAACAAACAAATACACACACAAGCCTATGGCTCATTTTTTTGACAGGTAACAAAATTTCATTAAATATCAAAAGACGTGGGAGAAAAGCAGATTACAAGGAGTAATCCAAAAGAGCAAAGAGGAGAAAATAATTCCAAAAAAGAAGATATGTACATCTATTCCTCAATCATATTAAAGGCTATTGTTCCCTACATCCT
The DNA here is from genome assembly GCA_031762675.1 of Pachysandra terminalis. Classification (NCBI taxonomy): domain Eukaryota; kingdom Viridiplantae; phylum Streptophyta; class Magnoliopsida; order Buxales; family Buxaceae; genus Pachysandra; species Pachysandra terminalis. The sequence goes on from JAUPMG010243021.1 coordinate 14,496, forward strand.
GATATCCGAAATAGATAACTCCCTAAACTCTGGTAAGATACTGACTCACGAAGCCACCATACCCATTATCGCATCCATCATAATGGGTAAAGATTTCAGCTCGTCCTGAAAAATTCTCCTATTTCTCCCTAACATAGGAATACATCACTGTACTAAAAGTGATCTGTCATCCCTTGGGAGAACCCACTCTATCCAACCAGACCACAAAAGAACTGCCACACATCTATAGCAAAACTGCAATTTATAAATAGATGGTCAATGGGCTTCTCATCTCTCCTACACATAAAGCACATTTGAGGTGATAAAGCAAGAGGTTTCCTCTTCCTCTAAAGATTGTCACAAGCTTTGATCCTTTACAACATAGTTATCCATGTAAAAGCCCCGACTCTTGGTGGGATTGTAGATTTCCAAATCACGACGAAAGGAAACGTTTGTACTGGATTGCCAGGACCATTACAAATCTGGCTAAAAAAAAGACTTAACTGAATAGGTTCCATTCTAGTCAAGGGTCCAAATCCTACGATCGGTTTAAAGAGAATCAAGGAACACATCCTTTAGGAGGATAGATAGAGAAGCGAACTCATTACATCTGCTGATCTTAGATCACTTTTGAAATTTAGATGCTAATCCAGACCCGTAGAAGACCATGATAGTACACCAGCTACCTTAGCTTTCCTATTCAGGGTAAGACGTAATAACCGAGGAAAACATGATGGTAAAATCTCTTCCCCCACCAAAGATCGGACCAAAAACAAATCAAGGAACCATTGCTTACTTTGAGACAAGGAAAAGGTGACAAGGATGGGAATAGATTAGTGATGGCCTTCCAAGGACTGGAATTGTGCACCCTTCCTCTAGGGTTAATGTCCCACCCATTCTAAAATGTTGACCATATTTGCTCTTTATAACTTTACGCCACAAACTGTTCTTCTCCATGCTTGCCAATTCCATTTCCCAAGAAAGGCTTGATTACTAGCTGAAATGTTACCGATATTAATGCTTCCTAATTGCTTGGGCATACTCTCCATTTCCCATCTAACCAAATGATCTCTCTTAGGTCCCCTCCTCCATCTCATAAAAAATCTCTTTTGAATTTTTTTAATAATGTTGATCACCTTTTTAGGACATCTAAACAAAGGTAGATAGTAATCTGGAATGCTCATTGGGGTAGCCTAAATGAGAGAGATCCACCCACATAAAGATAGGTAATTTCTTTTCCACTTTGCTAACTGGCTTCTAAAAGGGCAGTGACCTCGAATTCTCACCTAACGAGAACTCTAAGTATCTAATTGACTACTCTTCAACTCTACAACCCCGGATTGTGTGCACTCCTGTAATTGGTCCTCACACACTGAGATCCCTGAAATTGTGTTTTTCTCCAAGTTCACCTTCAACCCTGAAACCATTTCTAGACATCTCAAGGTGCATCTAATGTAACATGCTTGATCCACATCAGCCTGAAAAAATAAGATAGTGTCATATGCACAGTGAAGGTGAGATACATGTATCCTATCATCCAAATTCGAAAGCCTCTAAACAACCCATGTCTCTCTACCACTCCCATGAAGGAGCTAAAAACGTTGCTCACCAAGATAGGGGATCTTCTTGCCTTAGACCACGTAATGATGGGAAGTATCCTCTCACAAATTCATTAAACAAGAAGGAAAAGAACACATTACTCGCACATCCTCTTATCCACTTGCGCCACCTTGTTCCAAATCCTTTCCATTCAAGTACTGCATCGAGAAATTCCCATTCCACTCCATCATAGGCTTTTTCGAGATCAATTTTATAAACAAGACCTGCTTCTCCTAACCTCCTCTCCTCCGCACACTCGGATGCTGTCTAAAATCTGTCTATTTTTAATGAAGGCGTCTTGATGATGGGATACCACAGAACCAATGACTTCTTTAAGACAATCTGCCAATACCTTAGCAATGATCTTATACAAACTAGTGGTTAGAGTAATAGGTCTATAATCGCTAATGTCTACAGCCCCTTATTTTTTTGGAATCAGTTCTAAAAATGTGGCATCGACTGCTTTGGTGTAGAATTCTCCCATGACATTTAACAAATCAATTTTAATCAACTTCCAACAATCTTGATAAAATGTCATAGTGAATCCATCAGGGTCTGGAGCTTTATCTATGTTGAGGTTTCATAGTGCCCTTTTCACTTCTTCCTCTGAGAACTCTTTCTCCAACCATTCCACCTGAGCCCTCTCTAGTCTCTTCCCACTTAGCTGTTTCAAATTAAAGTGCATTTCCTGTTCGGAGCAATAAAGATTGGAATAAAAACTGGTGTACCTTCAACTTCCCTTTAAAAATTCTTGAGACCTAATAAATTGAAACCCTGCCTAATTCTCCCTTCTTTGTTACCCATCTCCAGCATATTTCTACCACCTCTCTAATACCCTTATGGGATAGCTACATATTTTCAAATGTAAAGGGTTGGGGTCCTAACTTCGTGGGTTCGGTTGAAATTAAAAGGGGTGAGTGATCTAACACTATTCGAGGTAAGGCTGTCTGTAATGTGTGATGGATGTGATTATCCCACCCAATTGATGCTAGAAACCTGTCCAACTGACTAAAAATAGGTTGTTCCTGTAGGTTTGACCATGCAAAAAATAGCCCCATTCAATGGGCAATCAACGGTCTCAAACTCACTAACAAACCTAGAGGAATGACGCACACTTTTGTAACCCCTTCGCAACCAGTTTTTTCATGGGGTGAATCTAGTTACGTTAAAGTCCCCCCACCAAACACCATGATATTGAATTGTCCTCCACACTTGATGCTAGTTCTCTCAAAAAATTCTCCCGTTAATTGGATCTATTTGGACCATATACTTCTGACATTAACCAACTGAAGTGATTTTCCTCTGACTGAAATGATATGACTTCCCCAGTTAACCACCTCCCTCGACACCTTGGTGGAATCCCACATAACTAACATGCCTCCTGATGACCCTTCAAATCGTACAAAGTCCCAACTACGATCTCTACTTCCCAAAATTTCCCTAACCAATCTAATGTCAATGACCGATTTTTTAGTTTCTTGAATAACAACCATTGTTGGGTGAGCTCTGTTGCACAACTCTTTAACCGTTGTTTTCTTTTGTCGCCTCCCTAAACCAAAATTTCCATCTTACTATCTTCATGATAGACATAAACTGACCGCCGAGACACCTTTCCTTCTCGCCAGTGATGAGACATTTTTCGACGAGGTTGATCGATTCCATCCTCGTATCAGGGCATCCTAGTAGCTATGTTGTGAAAGGGCTTCCATGATGGTATCGGTTTTTTTTTCTCAACAGAATTGTCTTTGAATTATAAAATTTATAAATTAAAAATCTTTTAACTCATTATTTTGCTTGTAACCAGCCAATGATTCCTTAAACTACAAATAGTTTCAAATTCGTCAATAATTTGATAAATAAAGTGTGTTTCCTTTCAGACCACTTTTCCTTCTGTTGATTTTTTCCCTCAAACAGAGTTAGTCTAGAACTGTAAAATGTACTTCATAGGCATCTTGCATTCCTTCCTATCAAGTATCAGCTAATTATAGCTCATTACTTCATTTTAACTGGTCGAGTACGTGATGGAATATCTTATCAGGTGTCTCTTTAGGGGTTTTTTAGATTCAATCACTGGAGACAGGCATCTCCATGGTTAAGTGGTATAAATCCTAGAGACGAAATAATGCCCATTGATGGTGATGATGGATTTTTTCCGACCACTGGTAATGAATTGGTAAGTTAGATTCTTATATCTTTTCCATAATGCTGCTCAATTTTCTCTCTCTCTCTCTCTCTAATTTCCAATCACTTGTGCAGAAACCAGAAGTAGTGAATTCCAATCGTAAATATCGTGTACATGTTCTGGTTTGTGCTCCATCAAACTCTGCACTAGATGAAATTGTGTTGTGCCTTTTAAACACTGGTAGAAGTTCTTTGTCATGCTACTGTTCATACTGTCTTATTATATTGCCAATGTCTTATGGCTTGTTTTACCTGTTGAATGGATGCATTTCGTTTTGTTTTATATCAATAACCCGAAAATTTTATTAAAAATGAAGAAAGAGTGCAAAGCTCTGGACGAGCAGTGAGACATCAAAGGCAAAGATTATAAAGAGCTATCGTCACAAATAAGAAAATGATGGTGGACCTCACTTTTTGACAAATCGTTGGTTTTGCTGTCCCTGAAAAACTTCTGAGAAAGAAATTCTCAATGGAAACACCTTTTGGTAGATGAAAGACTTCATGGTCTTGTCGATGATTCAAGCAAGAAACCAATGATGTTTTTGGTTTTAACAAGATAACTTTTGAATTCAGTTTGGAGATTTTTTCTGATTAATTAAAAGCATAGAAGAGTAAACAGAACATTGAGTTTGAAGAATCCATCCTTTGGAGTTTTTTTTTTTAAATTATTATTATTTTTTTCTCCAATACGAGTGTGAGTAATTTGGAAGACTCTTAATTTGCCTATGTGGAGTTAACATGCAAAGAGTGTCTTTCAATCATAAAAAAACTATATCCATGCGGTTACATACTGGTTGCTATTGATAAAATCAAAGTTTGGTGTGGGGACATCATAGTTAGATTGCTGTTTTATTTATTTATTTTTTTCCCTTCTCACTTTCTTTTCTTTTAATGCTTTAACTAGGATGCTTTGGTGATTGTTTTCTTTGAAGCAATGTTTATGGGGTACATAGGCCTTCAATTTTCTAGAGACCTTTATGGGTTTGAAGTTTCAATCCTTCTTGATATTCTCTAATGGTGTAATGAGGAGTCTATCCCAGTTAATGGCCAAAAGAGAATGTGTAGGAAATGGAACCATGATGGATTCTTTTCAGTTAACTGGCACAATACTTGTTTTGCTGGGAAGCAAGTTGATGTATTTTCTTATACGAAGTTTTGGAAGATGCCTCTTACTTTCTTAGATGGTTTCCCAACAAAATAGCCATCAATCTTGCTAGAGTTTTTGACTGGATGGGTGAAGTTGACAATTTACCATTTGATTATCAATTGCTATTTTGCTATGGATTTATGGAATAATATAGTATTTTGTAGTAGCATAGAATAGTTTCTTTATGGTGGTTCCTTCGTGTCTTTGGTGATGGCTGAAAAACTTCTTAATGGCTTCTCTCATTTGCATTTTGCAGTTCGTTCAAAACTTCTGCAGTTTATTTAAATAATTTAGTCTTTGAACAGTGAAAGATCAATTTTTGGTGTTGTTACATTGTGTCAGCTGAAAAACTGTAGATTTACTTAAACTATGCTTCCATATTTTGAAAATGTAAACCTTCAAAATGTTCTTGAAGTTTGATAGCAAGGGTTGTTTCTAGGTAAATTCCGCCTCTGAAGCTTTGGTTACTTTCTCAGGTGACAATGAGGTTGCAAGGTACTGCCTGAGGTGGAAGTTTTCAGTTTGTGTTTGGCATTAGATGAAATTCTCACATTTGATAGCCTAATTAGTAGAGGATGGGCCACATGAAATTGTTGTGTGATGTTTAAAGCTTATATTTAGTCGTTGCAGAGTATTCAGAGATGAGTGTTTTTCTTTTCCATCTTCCTTTCTGGTGTTCTTTTGGATTTTCTCCCCAGATGCAGTTTGAGAGTTAGGTTGTTCAGTTCTCACATTTTCTTTGCTTTGAAAGATCATCCCTTTTGAGAAGGAGAGAAATGAGAGCAACTTCCAAGTATAGGAGACGTTCTATTCTAGCCTCCAGATTGGTCTTTATCTTTGAATGTTTTTTTTTCCTTTTGCTGTACAACTTAGACCTTATTGTTATTCAATAGAGCACTACTCGGTAAAAGCCTCTGGAGGTATCGGGAAGAGGTTGACAACATATAGAGAAGAAGCATTCATTGTAAGAATGCACTTAGATATCACGGATGCAATAGCAAGTTGGTGTGAGGTACTTATGGTTTGGATTGTGGGAGGCACTAGGTATGGTTCATGAGGATTACTCTATGAGCGTTTAATTAGTAGGGTCACGGGATGTGTGGTGGAAAGAAGGAAGAACTGTGAAGTTCATGTACCTGTATTTATATACCATAGCAGCCAATAAAATGCAATATTGCAATGTATTTTTTTGTACTACACCGGTCTTGGTCAATATCGCACGGTCCAATGCCAGCCTGTCCAGGTTAGAGCGGCCAACCTGAGCCAATGAAAAACAGGGGTTTAGTCAATTTATGGAGGAAGAACTGTAATTGCACATATTTGCGTAACTGAAACCTTTCTCAGTTTTAACTTTTCATACCTTTGAAGAAGATAAAGAAGAAGAGAAGAACAAAAAGAAGAAACAATGTGTGATTAGGGTTTTAAGGCTTTCTAATTAGGATTTTCTCCCCAAAACACACTCTCTGGCTCTCTAACTTGGTTTTTTTCCGAAAAACAAATCTATTTAAATTTTAAAGTGGGATAGATGATCAACAAAGTTTTTTTTTGGTTAGTAAACTTGGTACTTTTAATACAAGCATCTCTTTCTTCTCTCTCGTTTTCCCAGAGAAAGAAAAGCCCTACCATGGTTTCATTTTAAACTATAACTTATTGGATGGCTGTCATAGCTGATATTACCTGCCAGTTTGGCGGCTACTGTTCTAATATAATCAATGACAAGAAAACTATGTTACAGTTAGTCCTCTACTCATCCCAAAGTACCAGTGTCGACACGACACATGGGTATAGGTAGGGGATCCATGTTGGATCCTTCAGAACAATGTCCAGTTTTTCTTTAACATATGTTTCCTTTATTCTAAACAAATGCCTCCTGTATCTTCATCCCATACTTCATCATCAAGTTTAAAATGGGGAAAAATTGATTTGTATATAGGTAGTGTCATATTTTTATACTACTTGGCTTAAATAAGTACAAAGTATATCGTTCATGGGCCCAATTCCCCTTGTACTGTAATATGGGGATGAGACGAGTCTGATACTTAGATACGCCCCCGAACCCAAGTCCATGTAACATAGCAACCAAATGCCTTATCCCGCTAGCTAGTTTTGGCAACATGAATCTTGTTCTGCCATGTTATCTGTCGAAACCATACTTTCAGTTAGATCATGTACAAATAAATCATTTCTGACCTACTCCAGCCATGTTCTTTTGTGGTCTTTCTCTAGCTCTTTTTGATCCTTCAATATACCCCTCACACCTTCTAACAAACTCCTCCTTGGGTTTTGTTTAACATGGCCAAACCATCTTAGCCTTCTTGCCTTTGTCTTATCTCCTATTTAGACTAATTCTGTACACTCTTGAATTTGTTCATTCCTTACCTTATCTTTCTTAGTCTTTGCTCACATCTGTCTCAACATCTTTATCTCAGCAGCACTCAGCCTATGAATAGGTTGATCACATAATACTCTAGAAGTGCCTCTGCTCTTAAGCCATCTAGCGTGCAACATCCTCGTCAATATCCTCCTCTTTGTCGATAATTGATCCAGCATAATGGAAGTGGCTACTTTTGGGAATCACTTGGTTATCAATTCTTTTCATTGCTTCACTCCTACTAAAGTTTGCATTAACGTTATACTCTGTATATTCAATGTTAACTCGCTTTATTTTTTAGACCTTTTATTCCTGGCGTCCCTCCATTATTGTAGTTTTGCATTTACTCCCTCTCTAGCTTGGTCTACCAAAACCAACTATCTGCAAAAAGCATACAAAAATGGACCTCCTCTTGAATATGATATGAGCTGTCAATTCATCCATAATCAAAGCAAAAAAGATAAGGACACAAAGCTAACCTTGATGTAAACCTATCATTACTCGGGACTCATTTGTATAACTACCAATTGTTCTCACCCTAGTTCCTGATTCCTCATACATATCCTTAATGATAGCAACATATCCGCTTTATTGTCCTTTCTTGTACAAAATCTACAAAATTAAATGCATAGATACTTTGTCAAGATCAGTAGAAACTATATGAAGGTCTCTCCTTTTCTTTCTAAATTTCACTAAATGTCTGAGTACAAAAGGTTGCCTCAATGGTGGACCTTCCTGGCATAAGGTAAACCGATTTTTGACACTACGGTTATTTTCATAATATTTGTTCCACTGTTTCCTATTATTTCATTTTGTGGCTTATAAGCTGAATTCCACAATAAGTACTACACTTTTGGACATGACTTTTGTTCTTACATATGGGTACTTTAATGCTCCTCCAAGCATTGCAGTACTTATGTAATGTTTGGAGGGGAAGCATTACAGTACCTGTACATAAGAGCGAAGGTGTATCCAAAATGTAGTAATTATCATGGAATTAAGCTTCTAAAGTTTTTTTTTTTTTTTGATAACTTGGGTGTCCGGGCCTTAGGCCTGACTAATCCCAAGTATGAGGCTTGCACAGCAACCCACCGCCACGACCTCCCACTTAAATCCGAACCTGTCCAGCTGGGGAATCGAACTTGAGA
>JAUPMG010243130.1:0-22915 GCA_031762675.1 Pachysandra terminalis
AAAACAATTAATCATATGATGTTTTATTCATGGTTACATAGAATTCATATCGGAACATAGATCCGACCCGATGCCTGTGCTATTTCTTCTTTTAATTTTAACCCATCTTTTCCCTTTAATTTTCTGATAATTTTTAGATTAAAATTCCTATTTCCTCTATTAAATCTGTGACAACCCTCTTTTGTCTTGAATTCCGTGCTCTCTGTGGTTAGACCTCGGACTCACCGAGTATTTTATTTATTCGAGCTCCTGCACTTGGGAGTGAGCAAGCTGTTCTCATCATGAAGAATCCAAAGTTTAGTCAGGTTACTGGGTTACCCTTCGGGGCCCATAATGCATGAATGATCCATCGTTTGCATGTCCTCGTCACACAAACTACATGTTATGCATAGACATATAAATCTCACATAAACTTCTAATAATATGTCATACCTTGCATTTGAATGAATATATCACATGTCATTAGATATGAAGAATTCTAAACACACATACATAATTTTCACATGTAATCATTCATCAATTTCAATCATGAATCTAGACTGTATAAATCAAATTATTCTTGCTCATAAAACATCATCATTATTAGCTTACTTTTGCTCCCGTCGGTATATCGTACCCCTGTTGGCCAGGCTGTCGACGGTGTCGGTGGACCTTGCTGGTGGCATCGGTGAACCCCAAACAACAAATTAGGTTTCTGTCGGTGGCTAGACCGATATACCAGTCCAGCCCCCGGTGGAAGTCGCGTAGAGATGGCTAGTCCGATATGCCAACCCCATTGCTGATAGTACCTCAAACAACATTCAATTCGTTGGCAGACCCTGATGGTATACCGTCGAGGCTACTGATCATTCCCTGATGGTATACCGTCCGGTGCCCCTGGCGAGCACGAACAATCAATCTTTTCTAGGTTTTCTTAGCACAATCTCATCCTTACATAGTCTTCTAGCTCTCAAACAATATAATACACCAAAATATACTATTCTACATCATTTTAACACAATTTCACACATCATGGATCACATATACTATTCAATACAACATAATCATGAAATATGCAAGATTCATTCACTTATGATAGATTCAATCAAACATATCCAATATTTCTAAGATTAAATCCATCAAACATGGGGAAAACCCTCATTCATGAATCCCCAAAAGTACATGAGTACGTACTTTATCAAATATGTATAATCTTTAGTTGTTGAACTTCAAATCCTCTAGATGAATCTTCAGTAATTCTTCTTCTCCTTTGTCTCTTCTTCTTCTCTCTTTTCTCAGCAAAAATCACAATATAGGTGTTTTAGGGTTTGGTTAATGGAATTTAAGACACTTAAATCCTTAGTCTAATCCTAGCCCTAGATTTAGATTCAGCACTTGTAAGAATAGATCTCAACCTTTAATTAGATTTTAAAGTGATAGTGATTTGGTGTGTGTACATGTTAGCCATTTCATGTACTTCACTCAATAGGAAACGGTTATTTACTATTTTCTTATTAACCCCAAAAGTATTACAACTTTAATTTTAAACTTCTGGAAATTACAACTTAGTCCTAATCACTTATTAAAATTTCAGTTCATTACACATTGGGCTTTGTGCCAAAAGTAGTGGGCCACCATTGGTTTGGCCGGTATACCGTCACCCCATCGGCACCGCTGCCGACCAAACAAACAGCAGGGGTTTTGGATTTAGATCAGTTATGGGAAGGTATTAGGAGTATTTGGTGAAGTTATTTCAAGTTCAGGAATGGTTAACCATAGATGGTGTACTGTCAGTGTGCCCGTAAGGCCACCGACCACAGCAGGAAAGCCTATAACAAAGTTAGGTGTAAATTGTACCTTGGGACATCAAAGTGATTTGTTAGAGTCCAACTTTAAGTTGTGAAATAAATGTGAGTTTGGGTGTCCCCCACCTGCCTTGGAAATACCCAAGAAGACAGTTAGCTTATGAGGTGAACTTAGAAATAGAAGGAGTTGAGACAACTCGGGTTAATGATACTAGTGGACGTTGTTAATGTATACGAAATACATACATAATATTCTTAGAAATGAATGCATATAAATATGATGCATTAGATGATTGAGTAAATAAATAACAGCATCGTAGAGAGTTGAATGTTAGTGTTAGATGTGAATGAATATGCTATTAAGTCACGTTAATGTATGATGATGGAATGGTGTTTATAGTCCTAAGGATACTCATGATAAATAATAGAAAAGACATAAAGGGTTGAATACTTGATTAGTGCATGAACTAATCCTAGTAGGAAGTGAATTGATTTTGGATGAATATGTGAATAAATCCTAGATGGATCATGAATTAATAGCTAGTTGAGTATGCAAAACTGATTTAGATAAATATAGGGATTGATGATGAGTGAATTCATCATAATTGGTTGTATGAAATTATCTCAGTTTGATGGGTACTCTTATATATATATGTGTGTGTACATATGAGTACAACAAATGCATTATAAGGTAAGTAATGACCTTGACTATATTGAATCACCAGAATTGTGATGTGGATGGCTATGCTATTATGATGGACTAAATAAACGATGAAATGATATACATGTTTAAAGAATGTGCATATGACATGAAATGAGGTAAAATATGAAATGATGTAAGTCCTAGGATGTATATGATCCTAGCTGCTTGTTTTGATATGAATGAGCATGATGTGTGGAAATGGAGAACTCATGAAAGCCTCCAAGGTATGTTGGATTATGGAAGTGTGAATCCATGAATATGTGGAAGTGAATGTTTGTGAGTGCTTTTATAATGGAATGTTTTCCATTTATTGCATTAATTAAATCTAAGTAAAATGGAATACCATTGCATGATGACTTCACGGTCTAGAGGACCAGATGAGACTCAAACTTCAGAATGAATAGTTGAGTAATGTTGATGATGATAAATGCGCCAAAAAGGTAAGTAAAGAGTGAGGACCAAAGTAGTCCAAGATGCACAAGATAAAGATAACTATTGAAAGTAATGAACTGAGATGGACCACAGGGGAAGTTCTGTGCTAAAGCTGTGATGCCTCAGGACTCGACCCTGGATAAAAAATAACGGTGGGATAAGAGAATCCCACGGGTTGAGAGGCCCTAAAACTGCGGTGTACACGTAGAATCTATCGAGTGTCCTGTAGCCAGTGATGGTCCATGTGATAGCCAAGTTACATTGGTGGGATGTGGCAGAATGAAATTGCCTTTGGTCCTGTAGCCTTACGAGGCCCATGTAGTTAGGGGTAGCATGGTGGGATAGGTAATGATCATGTGTGGACATCCAATGGTCATAATCTCAATAGCATGCATTAACATGAATATGTGTATGGATTGTGTGATGTGAAAGGGAGATGTGACTTTCTCATGAATTATCATGGAGCATACAACATCATGTAGATGAGTGGACTAGCATGCATATTACCATACCCGGAGAGATTGGAAGAGTGGACTGCATTATGATTGAATCGTTGTGATTTTAACAACTAAGAAATGAACATGAATTTCTTAAGTGATATTAATGTTAAGAAATAAATGCCAATGAATAAAACATGAATTTGCATAAGTTGTCTATCAAATAGGTTCGTTGATATGTATTTTTCAGGTTGAGTTGCCTATCTCTGAGAGTACTGTTGGCAAGATTTGGGTAGAAAGCACCTTACATGTTCACTTGGGTTAGTAAAGATCCTGGTATTTAATGCCTAAAATTTAGATTATGCTTAATTATTGTCTCTTGTTATTCACTGGTTTGCCACCTCCTGTGGAGGGGGTGAGAGTTGCAATTTCGAATCCTAGCGGGGACCTCAAATAGGTACACCCTAGGATTGGGATGTGACAAAGTGGTATTAGAGCATTAGGTTTAATAAATCTTAGAAACAAAGCGTAAAGGTGTATAAAAAGAAATAAGAGTAGTAGGACTATGAGGAACACGTAGAGGATGTCATGGGTGATATAAGTAAGGGAATAGCTATGTAAGATTGAGAGTGATGCTTTTTTGCTGATTGTGCTTCCTTAAAGGTTACTTTTTGAAAGACGCTAAAGTAAAAGAGGTGCACTATTCCTGAAGGTCTAAAGGTTGAATTTTAAGGATGTGATGTATGATGAGTATACTGGGTTGGAAAGTTCAATGGAACATGAAAACCAAAGACTTACAAGATGCTGATTTCCAAAATTTGTATATAATTATCTAAAACCCTAACACTGACCAAGTACCTCCATAAATCTAGGACAATGTTGTTGGAAATGCATTAGACTTAGAAGTTAAGAGAAGGAAAGGAGTGTTAGTGTAATTATGGTAAAAGAATAAAAGATACATTATTAGTTATTTATGATGATTTAATCCCAAAGGGAATTTTAACAAAGTCTGATTATTAAGAATAATTGAGGAGTGACCTGATGAAGATTTATATCAATATGGTAGGAATAAAAGAAAGGTAAAATTATGAAATAGAAGTCTGTCACATTGTGAACCTGAAAATCTCAATTAAGTCCCCAAATATAAGCCGTAACTCTCACCCCATATCCCTATGGGAGTGGATAAGCAATATATTACCAAACCATTGAATTAAGTAAGATAATTTATAAAATAGAGTTATGAAAAATTATATTATTATGAATAATATCCAAATCAAAATGTCAAATATAAAACAACGGAGATAAAATATAACTAGTTTCATGCTTCAATCAAAACCTTATTAAACTACTCAATATAATCCTAACTAATATAAATCAGTTAAAAACATAAAATCTAGTAAGTCCTATTACAAAGTCTACTAAAATCATCAAACAAAATCCTAATAATAACTAAGGTTTTCATCGTAGCCTTGTCCTCCATCTTGGACCTCAAAGTCCTACTGTCCATCATGTATCGGTCATGAAATATGTTTCTTAGAATGAGTAAGCTACACTTAGCTTAGTAAATAAACGAATATAAACTGTATTTAAGATTGAAATATGGACAATGCCACTCTCCAATGGTAGTCGATAGACAAGAACATAAGTTAGAATCATGCATATAATGATATAAAGTGTCAAGTAATGCAATATGAATGCCGGTTCAGTTATTAATGAATGAATGCATGCTGTGCACCTAAACATATATAATCATCACATGTGATCTAACATAATCATATGATATGCAAGTATGCATGCTGTTTGACATTTGATTAGTATATGTTCCACACCCGATCTTAATCCAATACCCAAGATGTCCAACCAATGTGAATTCCATCCCCTTAATACAAGGCCATTATAAATGAATTATTCTATGTGTGCCTCATAGTTTCTAGGAGCTTCGACGTAGAGAGCACAATTTCCTCGCTTATTTCCGACCATAGGGACAAATCCCAAGGCCTCACTAATGTGAACTTTCCTTTGTGAAACATGTATTAACTGATTTACTAACAAAATTTCACTCTTATGATTCAAATATTGGTCACCAATGTGAACTTTTCCTCACCTATCATCTTACCACAATTCTCTTGGGATGGCTCCCTCACCTTGGGAGTAAACAAAATATTAGTCCACCCAGGACCTTTCTCACTAGTGTCATATTTTCCAAATTATGATAGCACTCATTATAACCATAAACTCCAGCCATATGAAGTTATGGAGGTCAAGTCAAGGCATTAGACCCGATACAAGGTCATTATGCACAAAAGGCAATGCGGTGCAAGTGAATTGTGTACATTAGCGAATCAGGCAATTATGGTACATGTCACGAACTAAACCAAAAATCCAAAATTCTAAAATTTTAGGCTTAATTCGTAACTCTCACCTCATATCTCTATGGATGTGGCAAACAGAAATCAAAACATAAGCGGAAGAATTAACTGTTCTAGCAAGATATTAGTAACTGAAATATAAAATCTAATCTGTTACATGATTAATACAAAGGAAGTCTAATCTAGTACAATTCTACCATTAGATCATTTCATTTGTACCAAATCCCAGGCTCTCTCTTCGTGACCAAGCTCCAAGACCTGAAAAATATAAATCAACATACATAACCTGGAAAGCCCAGATGAGTAATCCTTCAATGCAAGGTATTTACTCATACCCTAACATTATGAGAAAATAACAAATAGTGTATAACTGATGTGATAAAGATATCATATGTACTTAGTGAAGATATGGAAGTAACATAAACCAATAAACATATTACTCTCTCCCAACCTCACTTGGTACTAAATCAAAGGTCTGTGTTACGATGAATGCGTGCCTAATTCTATATGATGATTAGGTCTAGTGTGTAATACACTCGGCACTCAAAATGCTATCAACAACGCATATGAAGGTGCTTAGTGCAAATGTGAAGGGTGTTGTATGGTCTGTAAATATTATATGTTCCCACGTGATCGATCAGTTCTTGGGCAAGATGTCATCATGATCCATCCCCCCATACAGGGTCATTCCCAAGGATATGATATTCTATGTGCGCAACATAGTTTTCAGGGTTTTCAACCTAGGAGGCACAGTCCCCCTACTTATTTTTGATAATGGGTATAATTCCAAGGCCTTCGCTAGCTTAAGACTTCCTCAGGGATATATACATATTCACATCTTACAAATGGGTAAATCTCGCAAGTTTGCGAGGGATACCAACACAAGGTCTCTCTCCCAACTTGGGCGAAAATAACATCATACCACGAGTCTGTGAGGCATATCAACACGAGGGTTCTCTCTCAGCTCGGGCAGAAATATTATAGTCCCCTCGTAGGACAACAAGGGTAAATAAATCAAGTCATATCATATGACAGCCTAAACTCAGGGGTATTACATGTGGTATTAGACTGGGCCAATACGGTGGGATTAGTCTATATGCAACTCATTGTATTCAAATCATTTAATTAATGCATACACATAATGCTTCACTCGCATATATTCAACTTAACAACCATATGGGTACAATCCCATGATCACACACTACAGGGTGTAAAAGTGCACAACAGTGCAAACTAAACTTAAAAGATCATCTAGTGTGAGAAACATGATTTGTTCGGTGTAGACAGGAAATAAACATCAGACAAACGCTAAGGGCATAGTAATCCATAACACCACACTCAGAGCACATATATATGTATAATTATTTAACATGAATTATATGATGAGATCAGGCTAGCAGGGTATGAATATCTAACATGGAATAATACACATATAAAGTAGGTCTGAGGAATGAGGACAATAAATAACACTAAAGTCCACAAGCTCTAAGGCATAACATCTCACAACAAGTAAATGAGGCATATGTCAACACTAAACATCCACATAGGCAAGCAGAACATCATATACATCATAAATGCCAATGTTAGTACCTAGGCATGCATAAACCAGGGGAAATGAGCAAAGGAAGGTTTTGTGGTTGTGAAATAAGCTTCTTGAGAAACTCACACTGCTAGGCTAACTCAAGATAGGATAGACCTAGGTTTGAAGGGTCATGTTGGTTGGGCAAGTCCACTAACTCCAAAAGTGTGTTAGAACACTAGGATAAGGGTATTACAGATGTCCAAGGTCAAAACCCAAACAGAGGGTGAGTATTGGGTCTCGACGAGGTGCTCGACAAACTGAGATGGGTTCGGCATGGTCGTCGGTGCACTGAAATGGTTTCGGTGACCCTTCCATTGACCTGGAAACTGTCTTTGTCATTCGACAAACTGTCTCGGCGAGCCGAGGTGGTCATCGAAGTGTTCTGTAGTCTCTTCGACAAACCGAGAAGGTCGCTGAAGCATGGGCCAAGTCCTCCAATGTGCCAAGAGAGTCTCGGCGGGGTCTTCAGTGAGCCGAGGAGGTCGCCGAAGGGTCTCGGTTGGGTAACTCAGTGAACCGAGGAGGTCGCCGAAACTCGGGTTCAGGCAAATCCGTGGTGGTATATGGGTGGGATTTTTACCCCAAAGCTTGTTAATCCTCTATGGGAGTTTGAATTGTGTTTCTAGGTCAAGGAAATCAGACCTAACAAGGATCTACTGATTTCCCCCAAATCCAAACCCTAGAAAATCTAAATCCACGGGCCAGATCGTGTAAATCGTCCACAAGGGTTGGGCTCTTCAAGAGTATGGGATTTGATCCCTAAATCATCAAATCAAACAACCAAACTCATGGGGGGAAAGAAGAACACAATCAAACATAATCTTCCCCCATGATCACAACATTGGAATATAAATAAATACACAAGAATTGAAGAGATACTCAACTTGGGGCTTTACCGGGTCGCATCCAGAGTTGCTCCACCACGCATCCGGGGTTCGAGATCCTTGCATCTGGGGATTTGGGGTTTCCCCTCTATCTTCTTCTCCATGAGCTCCAACGAACAAGAGAAAATGAGGGATAGAGAGAGAAATGAAAGAAATGAGCTCTAACGGTTCTATTTATAGGTTAAGGGTAAACTTGTAAATTAAATTAGCCAGAAGGGCAAAATCGGGTTTCTAGTTCTATAATTTCCAATTAACCTCATAATTAACTTCTGATTGTGCAATTAAGTTTAGGGTTAGCAAATGGGTCTACCAAGTTGTTAAAACTAATTATTATCTTGAATTGATTTTATTTCCTATTTATCAGCTAAGTTCATTTATCTGACCCATATTACTTCCTAAGTTTATCTGGTTAACCTAGTCAGTTTTAAGTGACTTAAGGGTTTATAAAATAATTTATAAGATTAAGGATCTTATGAGTTTTAATCCTAATTTATTAATGAGATTAAATTACTAATCTATCAAAACACTATTTTACCCTTAAGGTTTCAAGTTATAGTTTTAGGATTTATTCAGACTGTTACAGTACATGTGCCGATGCATTTTGAGATATAAAACATGTTCATAATGATTTTAGGGTCAAAAACAAGTCCGATCAAAATTTCACCCATTGGTCGGATATAGCAAATCTTCCACAAAAAGGCATATATGCAAAATATTCATAATTTATCAATTCCAACACCACGGTTGGTCTAATTAGGTCAAATATAGCATATATACAAAATTTCATGTCACGCCCCAGATCTTGTGGCATGAATCTCAATAAGGGATGAAACGGATCATGAGGTGAGACCTTCGGGATCCACGCATGGACCGCAGACTGCTACCAAACCACAAGAAAGAAAATAAACGTAATAATTTACTTTCATTAAATACTAATTAGAGTGCGGAAGTCTATCAAAAATTGTAAAGTTAAAATCTAACTATTACAAAAGCTTAAATGATCATAGGCTTCAGCTGAGCCTAGATCTACATGCGTTCATAACAAAATCCCTAAACAAGGTCATCATCTCATTCATGTTTAACACCACCATTGCTCCCTCGGAGCACATGTCCAATAAACCATGAAATAGCATCAAGTTATTGTAAAAGCAGTGTCTTAACAAAGGTTAACGACTTCAGATGAGTCGCAACCTAAATAATCCATTGTAGTACAAAAACATAAGTACAACCAAAAATATCCAGAATTCTCTAATCCACAGAAGGTCCCACGACACTATCACAAGACGACCAAGAAAGTAAAGCAGCCACAAGTTAGCATCATCATCTAACACTCCTCCTATCCTGCAAAATGAGAAGTTGTGTGAGACATTGAATGCACAGTAAGCGTAATGACAGTTACCCGTCCTCTTATGAAAACAAGACCGAAGGGTTAGTACAATAATAATCATAATATGAAAAGAGTGTTTTAACATGAATTGGAATGAAATGGATGATTCAATCACATGACCTATAATGAATGCAATGAGAACAAGCAATTGTGATGAAATGCAAGGTGAATGAACCGAACTAACATATCCTGATAAGTGAACCTCAACATGAAGCTTCCAAACCAAAACCAACTCAGAACATCGTCCTAGGAATTGCCGGAAGCCCCATCTTCATTCCGGGCGCTAACCCATGGTATGAAATCCACAATATACTAATTTACGAGTGTACCATACTCGAGGGATAGCAAACATGTATAGGAGCTTGCAGCATCCTACCATAGTTTAAGTAGACCTTTTCACTCCACGGGTATATAGTTATCCCAACCGGAGGCTTTTCTCAATTTCTTCATAGATTTTCACATCCCAGTTCACTTATCATTCAACATCAGTCTAGTATGTTATGCATTAATCTAGGACTCCAAATGAAGATAGACAATGAAAACTATCCACGCGCCATACATGAGGATAATCTGATTGCCAACCATCATAAGCTTCCCAACAGTTATCACACCACAAACAATCATAAAGTCAATACACCAAGTCATTTCTATATCAGTCCATATCAGACCTAGGGTGGAATGATGGTCACAAAAACAACTTCGGAACACCAACTTTGACTCCCCGTAGGTAGGCTAGATGCCTTCAGGTCAAAACTTGCTTTCAGAACTCAACAACAACTAATAGCCGAAGCCTTTCACCATCCACCCAAGGGATCCACAAAAACTCACCTTACTGTGCAATGTACAGGTTCGTCGGTGGGGTGGTCGGTGGACCGAACAATAAACCTAGAAAATAGTCTTTACCGGTAGGGTGGTTGGTGGACCGAACCCTACTGAAATCCTCTGTGCAATTTACAGTTGTTTGGTGGAGTCATCGGTCGACCGATGCCTGCCGAACACCCAATATGGCCAAAAAACACTTCTCTGTCGGTGGACCAGTCGGTGCACTGATGCCTACCGACAGTGCCGAATTCTGGTTTTCAAAACTTAACTTTACGCATTCAAATCAATTCGAAAACACATGTAACCAAGCATGAAACACTCCAAACATATTCTAGCATAAAAATCATCATACAAACAACATTTTAACATGATTCTAATCATAGTTATGATCAAATCATAAAAACAGAGCATAGAACACAAGGATCTAAGAATTCATAATAGAACTGCACCATCAACACAACTTACCTGGTCTTTCTTTTCAGCTGATGATCGTCTCCCGAAGTTCTTCTTCTTCCTCTCTATCAACTGGCATCCGCAAACACAAGTGCTACACGATCAAGCTAATCGGTCTCTCTTTTCTTCTCTTCTCTTCTCTGTCTCTCTCTCAAAACTCAGATTCAGATCTCAAGGGATTAGGGTGAGAATGGAATCCTCAAACCCTTAAGCTTTGTTACCATTATCCTCAAACCTTCCATATCTGTCACCTTGCACGATCAGCACATACGTTGATCACGCGCCCAACTCAATCTGATTGAATTTCATAATTTAATCAGCCTCCAAGTCTCTTTATTAACACACATCCCCCAAATAACATACTTATATTACATAGTACTCCATAATGACAATTAAACACATATTGTATACTAAATAAGATCAGAAAATTACCGAATAATTCTATAAATTTAAACAGTTAGATCTGGACATCTTTTAGTAGATTTAGGTCCTTACATTTCATGTCAATCGGAGCACTTTCAATATTTTCGGCTAGCCTATCGGCAGCCTATACCCAGCCGACAAGGTTCGGCAGCCTTGGTTGGTTGACCTATGCCCTCGGCTGCTTGGCCAGGGGCCAAAACAATAAAACTCAGTGGGTTGGTTGGCCAACCACTATTCGGTTGCTTGGCCAGGGGCAAAAACAACACAAGACCAATCGTTTGGCCTTGAGGCTGGCTGCTGGGCACCCGATTGGCCCAAAATCCTGTCAACTGACCCCATCGGCTAGCCGATGGTCAGCCAACCTACCCGGAAAGCTGTCGGCTGACCCCATTGGCTAGCCGAAGCTTCGAACATCCCAGAAAATAGTTATTTTAGAAACTTTTATTCTTTCTTTGGCATAAATTTATCAAAACACACATGTTAAAGTACAATTCCGAATAAAACCCAATATTTAAATCATGATTTAACTACCTAATTCACCTTGATACTTGTATGGTATTAAAACCCATAAATTCACTATTTTTATCTTGTTTTCATGAAGAAAGAGTACAAAATATATAATTGTAAGATCGTGCTATGTTATACTCAATGAATATGACGTAGGCACCTAATTCATATCGAAAATAAAGTTTAATCCGAATACTTACCTCTTAAGTTAATAGTGTTGCTTCTTCTTCTTCTTTAAGCTTGATCTTCTACAAATCCTTGGCTTCTCCAAGTGTTAGAACTGCTGTACCTCTTCTTCTTCTCATTTGATTTATGGTCCATATGTCCAAGGGTGTTCTTATATAGTTTTTAGTTCTTAGTTTGTATTAATCTTGGAGTCTATATTAGTTTTAGATTAGTATTAATTCTTTACCCTTAGATTAGATTAATAAGTTCCTACGTAATCTCAACCATTGATTTTAAGTATCCTAAGTATAGTTGGATTATAAGTTAACCTTATCTAATCTTAATCCTTATTCGTTTAGGATTGGTTTTTAATTCTCTAATTAATCCTAGCCATTGAATTAGATGAACAGTTCCTACAAGATCCTAGCCACACATTATAACTTAAAGAGTTATGATTGTGTGTGAAGCACTTTAGTTTCCTATCGTACAAACCACTAATCACAAACAACCAAAATCAAACATGTAGATAACTTCCTAAAATTTTAAATTAACCCTTATATTTTTATTAATTACATATTAACCTTATTATTTTAGTTTGGGTTATTACAAAGTCCCTGATAAAATTTTAGTTCTATGGTAATTTATAAAATTGTCTGGAATTCTGATGCTTGTGATTTGAAGTGTGAAGTGTGACAGGAGTCACTGTATGGCATAAGGGTGTGATTTTCAAATTTAATGAAAATGTGAATTATTTGACTTATCATTTGTACTAAAACTTTATGATTTGAAAAATTAATTTAAAATGTTTTAAATTTTTTCCTTCAATTTTGGGTGTCGACAGCCTCGCTGGCTACCACCTGTTTGCCGACGGGTCGGGGATACCGGAACCGCAACCCTTTAAAAGCCTAAAACCTAGGGTTTTCTCTCATTCCTTCAATCCCAAATCAAACCTAAGCTCCTCTAAACCCCTCCAAGGTCTTTCTAGGGCATCCTAAGAACCCAAATCACCATCCTTGTTAAATTTTGAATTTGAGAGTTCATCTTGTGAAGAAATACTTTGCACCCTTGATCCCTGGTATTTCATTTGTTTCACCTTCATGGCTAGAGTCAAAGCATTAAAAAATCCAAAAGCTCTCAGGAGAACATGCGCCTGAACTAGTAGAGCTCGTGAGGAAACTCCAGTCATTTTCTCTGGAGCTTGAATATGAGGAAGAAGAAAAATCCTCGGAATCCGAACAGCAGGTATGTACTCCATGGCCTCCTACCAAGGAAGAGAAAATGATAGCCCATACGTTCTTTAACAAGGAGATTATTATGGAGAGGTCAGTCGAGCTTAACCACGTGAGACCTTTTGGCGTAGTCGATACTGTTAAGAATGCTAGATGGTTTCCTATTTTGTCTTGCGGCGGGTCAGCCTACCCAGTTGTTGTACAATTAATGTACTTGTGCATGGTTTCCTACAATGAGCGAAGCATGGTAATTTAGTTGAAAATTCGGGAGGAGAAGTGTCACTTGAGAGTGCCCTTAGTGGCTGAGATCATGGGTTTGACTATGTACCTAGTATGATTTACTTGCCAGAACTTTTAGGGTTAGATCGGGATGACGTGACCCGTAGAGTTTGTGGCAAGGTAGTGAAGTGGAGGGATGACAATGCCCTTCCATCCACTGCCATGCTTCCCTTGTACTGCATCCTTCACAATATCTTTGCCTGCAATGTCTATCCTAGACACGGGAATAAGACAGATTTGGCCTTACACATTATCCAAACTCTGAACCAGTTAGAACTGGCCAACAACCTTGTCTTCTTAGCTTGGTTATGCAGTACATTCTCCATTTCATCTTCAATCCGAGGAAGGGACAATTACCTTTTTCCTGTTTGATGACCAAGCTTGCACAGAGGTGGGGAGTGATGTTTCCTCCACCTAAGGATATGGTCAGTGTTCAAACTTTCTCAAATAACAATCTGAGGTTGATGGGACTTAGGTAACCAATGCTCCAAGAGAACAAAAGAAGAGAGGGAAGGCACTAGGGAGAGCCGTCACAGCATCCAGAGCCACAATAGAGTGCCCAGGGGTAGTATCAGCAAGAAGCCTCTACATCTACCGCACTACCCAGCTTCCTTGCAATGCATTATGTGAGGAGGAGTAGAACCATGGAGTCCAGGTTGGCAGCTTTGGAGAGGACAACACTAGAGATCAGGTCAGAACTTCAGGCAAGGAGGAGAGAGGCTGTGAGAACCTGAAAAATTCAAAAGAATTAATTTAAAACCAAAAGGGTAAAATAGTAATTTTATAACGACCCCCAATTTATAAATTAAGAAATCAATAATATTAATCAATAATTAAATAAACATAAAACCATAATACAATAGGCTTATTTCGAAATCCCAATAAGTAACTAAAACTGGACTGGTCAACATATTTGACTTTGTCAGCATTATTGATTTGATGACTAGGCATGGGCGGTAAAATAGAAACCATATCAAATTAGTAAGACAAATCAATTAGTAAGTTGGGAGATTTCTCAGGACCTAAGAAAAACTAAAAAGGATCAATAGGAAACCTCTAGAAGACTAGCAAACTAATTAGTAACTTAGAATTTGAATCCTTAAAAGAAATAGAAACCCAGATCACCATTATAGCAGATAGCAGTTTCTAAAATCTCCCACCTTAGCTTTAGAAATCTATAAAAGGAGAGGTAACCAAGTGAACCAAACACAATAAAAACACTAGATTTAATGGAGATCTCTTAGAGTAGGAGAAGAACTCAAGAAAACCCCAAGGAAGAAGAAGAAACAATCATAGAAGCAATCCTACAGCAAAATGTGAGTTTTTCTTCAAAGTCTTGTGTATTTACTTTTATTTTGATGTTATGACCATGGGGGAAGTCGTTCTTGATTGTGCTAACCCTTTCTCCATGATCCTAATAGTAAAACCCAGAAATATTACTATCCAATCTTCTGTAATAAGAATTAAGCAAAACCCAGAAATCTTTAACTTGGAACCCAAGTAACGAAGAGATCCTTGTGTAGATCGAACCCTTAGACCCAATACATATTTTCGTAGCTTCCATAGATGGTAAGTGACCTTTGGGAGAAATCCCAATTAAAACCTGAGCATATTATGATTCGGCATACTAAGCACCCTGCCGAGCCCCACAAACAAAAATATAGCTCATTGGAAAAGCTACCGAGCCCAATTCAGCATACCGAATGACCCTGTCGAGCCCCTTTTTGGAAAGTGACATAAATCCCAATTTAATCTAATAAGAACCTACCGGACCAAATCCCAAAGTTCCCCAAACTTTGGCACACTTTTATGAATTTCGGCATACCGAAACCCCACCGAAAACCTACTTTGACCATTTCTGTTATTTTAGACCATGGACACCTGTAATATACCTAACCTAGATGATTTGACATATTTCCAGACACTAGGGATGTACCTACGAAGATATGACTTCCCATATCTAATGTCTGGACAACTAAGAACTAGCTTGGCAATGTGATATTTTGCGATATGTGAGGAGCCAATCCCAAAACCTAACCGATAGTTTCATTCTCCCTTATATGCATGTCTAGGTATAGAAATTGATATATAAGCTTGTTATATGATGCTTGCGATTATATGAGTGATTTAGCGATATCTAGGGTCTTTACTAAATGGAATCATGTAAGATTATTACTACTTCACTATTAATGACTATTTCATATTCATATTAATCATATCATACTTGTTATGCTTCGATGAATACCCTTCTTTAATATAAATGTCCATGATCAAATATGCCTCTATAGTTTATAATCATGAGATTGTGCTCATGTGTTTGTTGATTTGAATATATGCCTATGAATCATTGTGTATGCATTGTATTAGTTAAAGGACATGAAATCATGAGTTGCATATGGACTACCTTGCTGAGATGGCCTTGTCTAATACCCTATGTGATATCCATGGGTTTAGACCAACATAAGAGACTATTTGACTTATTTAAACCATTGTTGTCCTATGAATGGACTATGCTTGTTTTCACCCATGGTGAGGGATATGTTTTGTGTGATGATCCCAAAAGACTTGTGGTAAGATGACAGGTGAGGGAAAGTTCACTAAGGTGATGCTCAATAGCTGAATCAAGACACCATTCTATTGGTTGTTAAATATGTATGATTCCCTGAGGAGATTTCACATTGGTGATGCCTTGGATATTCCCTTGATAAATAATAAGTGGTGGAATTGTGCCCTCTAGGTCGAAGCCCCTTAAAACTATGTTGCGTACATAGAATATCTTATCTTTGAGAGTGGCCCTGTATGGGGGTGATGGTTCGTTAAGGCATCTTGCTCAAGGAAGGATCGGTCTTGTGGGAACTTACTATATTTGCACACTTTGCAGCACCCTCGCATTATCATGTTCATTGTTGATACTATTTTGAGTATCTTGTGTACGATACACTTGATCTAATTTGCATTAGAATTAGGCACTTGAACTCTTATTATTGACCATTGATTCATATACCAAGGTGAAAATTGGGAGAGAATAATCTATTGTTTGAATTCTGTTCATATTCTTCTTTAATCATATATATTACAGAAACTACTATCATCACTTATATTACTTAGTATTTTTCTCATAACATTGAGATATGAGTAAATACCTTGCTTTGAAGGACTACTCATCCAGGCTTCCAGTTTATGTTTGTTGATTTATATTTTTCAGGATTAAATACTAGTAGTTAAAGGGAGAGCTTTGGAAAAAGGGATTAGAGAAATAGAGATTTAGATGATTGGGCTAATGTATTAGAAGTAGAGAATTAATTCAAATATATGTAAAGGACCAGATCTGTAATTTTTACTTAAATATTTATTAGAACTATTGAAATTACTTCCTCTTATGTTTTGAATACTGCTTTCCACTCCCATAAGGATATGGGGTGAGAGTTACGACTTAAATTTGGAGACTCCTTTGAGATTTCCAGGTTTAGTTCGTGACAGAGGCATGATGTAAGCACCTAGAAAATTTTAAATTTCAAATAAGGGTATTTTGGTAATTTACCTAAATGATCAAGGTTAATTTAGTAATTTGACCTTAGGGATAATTAATGTTGTATGAGAATTCCCTTGAGTAATTAATTAGAGTTTTAGAAGGTAATCTCAAGGCAACTCATGTAGTTTAATTCTCATTATTAATGAAATTCACATAGCATAGTATATCATGTTCACACACATCATATTCATCAAGCAAACACATGAGACACGTTCTCATGATTCTAAACTAATATAATGCACATAGGAATATATAGATAACGCTTGTATATTATGATAAGTAGATACAAATACATGTGGTGAAGATTCATCCTACTTATAAACTGAAAGTATGCACACACAAGTTATTATATGATGGTCATATCAGTAACAACATTCACACGCATAACACGTGATTTAGGGTATTATATGCACATACAAGGCAATTATTCATCAAAAGTATACACATCCATCATAATGCCATATAATCATCCTAATATTATGCCAAACAAGTTATAATAAGTTAAGGAAGCTTCTCCTTCATTAATGGTATTTCATGTTAAGGTCAAGGTTTCAACTAGTCTTCTACTAGGGTATTGATAGGCCAAATCATGTATTTCAACTTCAAATACCTGAAAACTCTCTACATATGTGAAGTTACATTGTACATGTGCTCAAATAGTCCAGAGGGTCAAAGCAAGGTTTGGCTGGGTCTTAGGTTAGGTGGTCAGTTCACCTAAGTTTGGGGATGTGTGCCAAAGTTCATAAAATTTCATGTAGGGTATTAGGATCTAATTAGGTTGCGTCCATCATTAACTCATTTGAATTTGTTCTTAGGTTAGGTGGTCGGTTCATCTTGGAGTTTGCCTAAACTATAAGGTCACATTCCCAGATAACTTAGTGTAAAGGGTGTTTTGTGAAAGAGTCTCCAACGGTAATACTAGTGATCGACGGAAGCCTAAATCAACGAATGACCGTACCCCATCTTTAGAAGACTCAAAAAGAGTAAAGTAAAATGACCGTTGAGCACGGGTCAAGTCAGGCTAAGGGAAATAGTAGTCAAGGTGTTATAAATTTGTGAGCACACTTTAGAGCCATGTTTTAGGAGTCTAACCCGTTAAAAATTCTCCATCCTCGTTCTTGGGAAATGAGCTACTATTTATAGCATTTAAGAGAAAAATAACGGCGGTTAGTGATCCGTTAAGCCGTTTCTGTCGGTGTTAAAATGCTGACCCGGGGTAACACGCATTAATTACCCCAGTATCTTAAGTGGACCAATTCGGAGTCATGTTCGTAAATTACATGTTTTCCATTGAAAACGATGACACCACATGTAACCCACGACACGTCAAGGGGCCGGTGAACTTCACGCCCCTCCATTCCTTTCATATCTAATTCCCCCTTGTATGTCATGCTCATGACATCGCGGTATGGATGATGGCGATCAGTAGTATAAGTGTGGTAGGAGCTGTTTCAGCCTTGACGCCGCCAAGACTGTTAGCTTTACCACTTTCGTGGTTTTTGAACCTTGGTACTCTTGAGATCATGTAATCTTTGATGTCATCAGGACTCCCTCATAAGCGGGGCATCCTT
This sequence comes from Pachysandra terminalis, assembly GCA_031762675.1. Lineage (NCBI taxonomy): Eukaryota > Viridiplantae > Streptophyta > Magnoliopsida > Buxales > Buxaceae > Pachysandra > Pachysandra terminalis. The sequence goes on from JAUPMG010243130.1 coordinate 18,560, forward strand.
CTTGCATTTTTGAGTTTTTCCTCGAAAGGAAGTTTATGTTCACCGAGACACAATTCTTTGGTGAATGTGAGGCGTACCTCTATATCGACTATCTGTCGAGGGGATCCGGCATTCCGCCGTGGTATATCGATTGCCTGTTGAGAGGAACCGACATTCCGCTGTGGAATATCGACTGCCCGTCGAGGGGATCCAACATTCCGTCGTGGTATATCGATTACCCATTGAGGGGATCCAGAATTCCGTCGTGGTATATCAACCCGTCGAGGGGACTCGGCAATCCGCTGTGGTATATCGACTGCCTGTAGAGGGGATTCGGCATTCTGCCATGATATATCGACTGCCCGTCGAGGGGATCCGGCATTCTGTCATGGTATCAATCGGACGGTGTTACTGTTCATGTGATTTACAAGGAATGTCCTCGCAATATCAATTTGTTGAGGTAACGTCACTTGTAGCATCATTTTGGGATAATGTCACCCGTAGCATGAGTTTTGCAGGGGTGTCACCCAAAGTATCATCTTGGGATAACATCACCCGTAGCATCAACTTGGCAAGGTAATGTCCTCGTAGCATTATTTTGGGAGAACGTCACTCGTAGCATCAACTTGGCAAGGTAATGTCCCCGTAGCATTATCTTGGGAGAACATCACCCGTAGCATCAATTTGGCAAGGTAATGTCCCCGTAGCATCACTTGTGGAGAACGTCACTCGCAACATTAATTTGGCAGGGGGAGTCATCCGTAGTATCAATTTGGCTAGGTAATGTCCTCGTAGCATCACCTTGGGAGATCATCACCCGCATCATTAATTTTGTATGGGGCATCACTCTTAGTATCAATTTGGTAAGATAGTGTCCCCGTAGCATCAACTTGGGAGAACATCACTCGTAGCATCAATTTGAAGGGAAATCATTCGTAGTATCAATTTGAAGGGAAATCATCCGTAGTATCAATTTGAAGGGAAAATCACTCGTAGTATCAACTTGAAGAGAAAATCACCCGTCGTATCAATTTGAAGGAAAAATACCCGTAATATCAATTTGAAGGGAAAATCACTCGTAGCATCCATTTGAAGGGAAAATCACCCGTAGTATCAACTTGGCAAGGGTTTTGATAGTTGCGATTCTGAAAAGTGTCAGTTCCTCATTGGGCTAGTTGCCTTTACCATTTTTCATATCTACATTTGAGTCCCCCTGATCGTGATGAGAAACCCAAGTTTATTGGCATGGGCATATTTGATATATGAAAACAGCGTTCCTGCACACTGATTATCGCCTTCGATTATGAGCACGGGACCCCCCCTTTTTTTCATATATAAAGCTATTGTGGGGATAAGGACCCACAACATTTCCCCATTTTGAAATTTGATGAGTAAGTTTTGAAAGAGGCTTGGAGGAATAAAGTGTGAAAACGCCCCTTGCATACCAAGATAGGCCGAATCCATTTCTCTTATCCAACAAGCTTTTGGGGCGGTAAAACATGGAATCACCTCTTGCGTTCAAACGCTTGACGAGCTAAAGCTCCTTCCCCCACTAAAGCCTTCGGAACATAACCCGTGTTCAAGCACTTGGTGGGCCAAAATTTTTCTTCTCACGCAAGCTCTTGGGAGGATAAAAGTGAAGGCGTCTTCCACGCTCAAACACTTGGTGGGCAATTGTTTTTTTCATGCAACCTCTTGGGAGGAGAAATGTGAAGGCGTCTTCCGTGTTCAAACACTAGGCAGATCGCAGCTTTCTTTACACCGAAGCATTTGTGGGGGGGGAGAAATCATGGGAATGCCTCCCGCGTTTAAGCACTCTGTAGATCGCAACTTTCTTTACACAGAAGCTTTTGGGAGGAGGAATCGCGGAAATGCCTCTCGTATTCAAGCTGAAATTTTCTTTACACCAGCAAATATTTTTGGAGAGTTTTATTTTTGCGAAATTGACATGAGGAGAATACCCATTGGTGTCGAAGGACCAGTGAAAGAGGGGGGTTCAAAAATCTTTTTTTTTTTTGGTGAGATTCCTCTTCCCTTTTTTAAGGCACTGTTCATTCGCGATAGTGAAGAAAACGCCACGTGCGTTGAAACCCTTGAAACATTCTTATGAAGATGGTCCACCCAAACCTCCAAAAGATTGGTCGAATGATCCATTGATAGTTGACACGTTGTGGAGGTATGTGTCTCTTTGCCCCAAGCAACCAAAAGAATCACCGAGTACCACAGCATGTTTATTTCCTCTTATGGCGGCTAAAGATGGGGTATTTCCTCCCTTGACTTCAATTCCTCGTGTGAACATTGAATCTGGAGCTTATCCTCCTAGTAAAATCCGATTTGAGTCACATTCACGACATATTTTACTTGGCGTGAATGGTGCCATGATGTGATTGGGGCTAAGTCATTGCGACAAAATCTTGATCGATGTGGTTTGAAAAACTCTATTCAGGCATGTTGCGAGTTGAATACATATCTTGTTTGTCGCTGGAATAAAGATACCCATACCTTCATAGATGCTTGGGGAGAATTCTCTCCTTATTTGGAGGATGTCCACGAGTTGCTTGGTTTGGAGATAGTGGGTGATCTTAGTGATGATGAATTGAAGGTTACCAAGGATTTGGCAGAGGCACAAGGTTTGGCGAAGAATTCTTCCATATATTCCGCTCGCCCGAGTCGATCAGAAAAGGGACTACATGCCTCTTTTAGTAATTGGATCCAATATTTCTTCAAGGATGTAATGCTTTGAAGAATGTTGGGGACATTCCAGAGGAGAGTATTGGTAAGGGATATGACTCTCCCTACATGATGGAGTCCTTCATCACGCTATTTCTCTCAAGATATATCTTGAAGGTCTTTTTCACGAAAAGGTGCATAATTGCCACTTTGCTATGGCGGTGCGCATGGTGCGAGGTTCACGCTTTCCATTGGCGTAAATATTTCTGGGCACTCTCTACTATCGATTAGACTTATTAGTCGATGATCTTGCCTCTTCATGTGGTAGGTACGAAGTTGAAACTTTTATTCATGTTCCCTTCTTGCAACTTTTCATATTGGAGCACTTTAGGAACTATGGTTCTCCTCCCCATATGCTTCCTAAAGTTGGAGAAAATAATACTTGCGTCGCATTGTGGGATCATGAATTTTGATTTTATCTCCTTGGTCGACGACAAGTTGTGTTTCATATTTTGTCCTTACCTTATATCATATCTTGGAATGCAACCCTTCGGAGAAAATAATACTTGCGTCGCATTGTGGGATCATGAATTTTGATTTTATCTCCTTGGTCGACGACAAGTTGTGTTTCATATTTTGTCCTTACCTTATATCATTTCTTGGAATGCAACCCTTCGGGTATCAACATTCAGCTCCGTTGAGCAAGGTGCGTTTTGGCAACCATTCTAGCATATCATTCGTATTTATTGCTTATACCATGAGTATATTCCCAATATATCTTCTAGCGCAGGTGGAATGGGATGAAGGTTATATCACCAAATCTTACAATCCCCAATGCTTCACCGTCAATTTGGGTTTATGCAGGTGAGCGTCCCTACGTGGGATTTACTTCGGAGATCGTTGAGTTTTGGTACGAATTTTGGTACGACGCTTATACATTTGTCAAGGTCAAAGCAACAAGGGTACCACTAGTTACCATTCCTGCCAAGCACCCTAGAATAAAGTTGCCACAGTTGCATGGCAAGCAGACTAAACCTTCAATGGGCGGCATTCGTAAGATCTCAATGAAGCACGCTAAAGCTGCCACTTCGGCTATTCCATCCAAGGCGGTCACTTCACCTGGTCAACCGGTAAGATTCCTTATGCTTACATCATGTTGACGTTTTTTTTTGTCTTCTATCTTTACATTTGCATATATATATATATGTGTGTGTGTGTGTGTGTGTGTGTGTGTGTGTGTCTGTGTGTGTGTGTGTGTGTGCGTGTGTGTGTGTGCATATAATAATCCTTCTTATCATTTGCTTGACCTTTGAACCTGTCTAAACCACTTGTTCTTTTTTTTTTTAGACTCAAGCTCCGGATTGAGTTAGCTCACCCTCAGGTCATAGTCGACATTTTGTAGGAGAATTTCTACTCCCGATTCTTGAAGAAGAGGACATTTCTGCCAACGAGAGGAGTCAAAGAGGGGAAACGGTCGAAGAGGAGAGTGACAATGAGAGCCAAGAGTGTAATCTTGGGCGACTCGATTTAGCATTCGACGGGGACCATCTTTTTGCTACTCCTCCAATGGTGATGGCTACCACTATGGTTTCACCTATTGTTTCCCACGAGTCATTTTCAGCCGAGGAAGTGTAGTGACCCAGATCTGCAATTAGCGAATTAATAAATAATAATTAATTAATTAGTTGGGTTAATTTGATTTGTGGG
>JAUPMG010243240.1:0-22915 GCA_031762675.1 Pachysandra terminalis
ATCAGAGATGCACAACGCAGCGTAGCAGAGCCCCTCCCACAACTTTATTGTTGCATATAGCTTTCCAAAATCCAGTCCCATGAGAAGATCTACAAGCTTAGTATTCCATCCCCCTTCCTTCGAACCGTATTTACTACTAATCACTATCCTCCAAAGACTTCCCGCCTCCGACCCGAACCTCCATAACCATTTTATCAAAGGGCACCATTGAATTTCGTTAGAGTTCTCAAGCCCAAACCCCCTTCCGCCTTCCCCAAACAAACTTGCGGCCAATTAATTAGATGATATTTCTTACCTTCCTCAAACCCTCTCCAAAGAAAATCTCTTTGAAACTTCTCTAATCTCTTCACCACTGAAGTTGGAATCTTTAACAAATACATATAGTATGTAGGAAGATTAGAAAAAGAGCTCTTAATCAAAATCAGTCTCCCACCTTTTGATAAATACCTAGTTTTCCCGACCATTAACTTCTTCTCTGATCTCTCCACCACTTTATTCCATACCCCGACAGATTTGTAAGATGTGCCCAAAGGAAAACCCAGATATGTGGAAGGAAGAGAGCCCACCTTGCAGCCCAACCACCCAGCTAACTGATTCAGATTGTCAACCTCCCCAACCCCTATCAACTCGGATTTAATCAGATTGATATGTAGACCTGAAACTGCTTCAAAGCACAGAAAAACACATCTCAACGACCTCAAATCCATATGTCTGGCTCTGCAAAGAATTAAAGTATCATCGGCAAACTGAAGGTGAGAAATACTTGGAGCAGAATCAGACACCCGAACTCCACTAATGAGATCCAACTCCACTATACGTTCAATCATTCTACCAAGACTCTCCACCACTAGAAGAAACAAGAAGGGGGAAAGAGGATCACCTTATCTAATCCCTCTAGAACCATTAAAAAATCCCATTGACGTACCATTAACCAAAACTGAAAAGGCAAGAGTAGAAATGCAGTACTCGATCCAAGAAATTCACCTAGTACCAAAACCCATTCTACCCAAATGTACAGTAGAAAATTCCAGTTCACATGATCGTACGCCTTCTTCATGTCCACTTTGCATATCAATGCCTTATCCTTTTTCTTCAAGGTTGAATAGATACACTCATTTGCAATCAGCACTCCGTCTAAGATTTGTCTCCCCCCCCCACAATGGCACTTTGACTATTGCTAATAAGACCTGCAATCACCTTCTTTAGTCTATGGGATAAAACTTTAGCTAAAATTTTATACAAACGCCCAACAAGACTAATCGGGCGAAAATCTTTGATATCTGATGCACCATCTTTCTTAGGGATGAGAGCTAAAAAAAGTAGTATTCACACTCTTAACCACTTTACCCGTGGCAAAAAACTCAGCAAAAACCCCCATCACATCCCCCTCTATAACATCCCAGCAACACTTATAAAAGGCTAAAGAGAATATATCCGGGCCTGGAGCTTTGTCCCCCTTCAGTTCCTTAACTGCACCCCAAACCTCCTCCTTGGTAAAAGCTTTTTCCAGATCCTTTGCCTCCCCTCTATACGCTGTCCAACGTCAACCCATCCAGGTTAGGTCTGAATCCTGCTTCTTCTTCAAATAACTTCTTATAAATAATTTCCACAGCTTTCTTGATCCCTTCCTCCTCACACCACTCCTTCCCATCAACCACCATCTTCTTAATAGTGTTAATCCTATTCCTTGCATTGGCCATCCTGTGAAAAAAATTAGTATTTTTATCCCCTTCTCTAAGCCATAATGCCCTGGACTTCTGCCTCACATCTTATTTCCTCCATTTTAGCCACCTTTTCAGATTCCCTCTTTCTATTCTCTCTCTCCACACTCCCCCCTCTACTCAGCTCCCCTTTCTCCTCTAAGCCATCCAAGTGATGAATCCGATCCAGCAATTTCCCCAACCTATTCTCCACCCTACCTAATTTTTCCTTATTCCACTTCTTCAATTCTTCCTTCAACAATTTAAGTTTTCTGCAAAAAACAAAACTGAACGACCCTTCAATACAAAAGTTAACCCACCAATGTCTCACCAACTCCACAAAACTTGCTTCCTCCAACCACATTTTCTCAAATCTGAAAGAGCTCTTCCTAGACATCATATCCTCATTAACCAACTCAATTGGCAAATGATCAGACATCGTCCTAGGCAAAGAAACAGCTTGCACCTCCGCAAAAGCTTCTTCCCAATCGGTGGAAATCAGAAATCTATCCATTTTAGAATTGACTTGATAATCTTGATAATTCGTCCAAGTGAATTCCGCCCCCGACAAAGGAACATCGATGAGAAGGTTCCTATCAATGAACTCCGAGAAATTGATCATATGAGTTTCCAACCTTCTACAACCCGTCCTCTCCGAGCAAAATCTGATGATGTTAAAATCTCCTCCTATACACCATGGGATATCCCATCCCCTCCTATGTCTCTCTAACTCCTCCTACAACTCATGAGTTAGAGAATGATTATTAGGTCCGTACACTGAAGAGAGTAATTTCAGGTTCCCCCCATTGCTCCCTTTCTCCTTCAACACCACTGATATGGCATAAGAACCAATATCATAATGGACAAGCTCGTATAAATCCAATCTCCAAGCAATCATAATCCCACCCAAAGCCCCCACTGCAGGTCTGAAAACCCACTCCGCACTCCTTCTATCCCACAGTTGTTGTATCACTACCATATCTACTACATCCAACTTAGTTTCTTGAAACATAACTATATCTAGCTTCCATTCTCCCAAAGATCTTTTGATGACCACCCTTTTTTCCTTATTGCCCACCCCCTCTTACATTCCAACTCAAAATTTTTGTCTTCATAAAGAACCTTTCTTGTCCCCTTTCCTCCCTACATCTCTTCGCAACTCCCCCTTCCTTCTGCTAGGACTGGCCTTTTCTTTCAAATTCCAATTCAGTTTGTTCAACTCCCTTAAAACTTTTTTGTTACTCACCATCTTCTCCAAATGTCTGTTTTCTATAGCCGAAAAGAGCTCAAAAGCTTGAGCTTCAAAGTCTTCCCAAGAAACTCCAATGAAACCCCCAAAACAGGAAATTCTATTCATTACCCATTCAGACATCCCTACAAAGTTCAAATCTTCTCCCTCCGACGAGAACTCTGTCACCAAACCTGCAAGCTTCTTAGCCTTCACAAGATGATACTCTGCTTCAGAACATCTCGCCAATGGAACTAGCCCAAATTCCTTAACGCTCCACTCGTTATTGACTTCCTGAGAAACTCCTTCTGTACCATATCCCAACCCTGAGTAACAAATCAAACTGGTTTCCTCCCCTACAAAACACTTAGACCCTTTTTCCTCATCCGAAACCCCCTTACAAGTCCCTCCTCCAGACAGCGAAGCAAAGTTCGCCCCCCTTCCAGCTGTTTTATCCCCGTCATACCCAAAGAAGAAAGACCTCCGTCTCCGTAGAGAAATCGAGAGAACAGAAGGAGAAGAAATTTTGATCTGAGTCCAACGCCTCCAGCTGTCCTCCACACTCCAGAAGATACTGCCACTATAATCATCAGGATTCCGACGCCATTTAGCACCCAAACCACCCTCAAGCCTCATCCCCTCCGTATTCAGAATTGGTTAAACAACCTAATGTTTCATTGTAAATATCCCAATGATTTATTTTGTCAGGGAAAAAGAAGAAATTTGAATGCAAATTGTGTGAGAGATTTTAATGTATAATTATACAAAAGTTTCTAATTTATAGGTTCTTTTCAAATTTAAGTGATGAGTAAATGCAAATAGATTTAGGTTTGTAAATATGAATTGGATAGTTTTCTTGTCAAGACAAACTACCAAAAAAAGGTTGAAATGGCAGTGCTCAGTAGGCCAGTACCATGGTTGATCCAGTGGACAAGTTTGATTGATGGTTCAACCGGATCCTAATAATCAAAAAGGCAAAAGAGAAAAAGTCACCATTGCAATGACCCCACAACGACCCAGACACAGATTTGGAAGGTGGGAAGAAGTTACCAATCATTGACTCTTGACCTTCTAACCTTCTATGAATATATGCCTCTAGTATGCCGATGTTGAGAGCATTTCACACGAACTTCGATTCCTAAGTGAAGAGGAATGCTGGGAGTTGTTCTGTAAGAAAGTGTTCTCAAAGAGAGCTATGAGTAGTATGTCTCCAGAATTGGAGAAGGTAGGAAGGGAGATTGTTGCAAAATGTGGACGTTTGCCTTTGGCTGTTGTTGTGTTAGGCGGGATCCTATCAAGGAAAGGAAAGATCCCAGATGAGTCGGCCAAAGTGCTCAAGAACATTAACCGGGAATCGGGTGAAGGCCAGAGCCAAATCTTCAAAATCTTGTCTTTAAGCTATGACGATCTACTGTATTACCTGAAATCATGTTTTCTCTATTCTGCTATGTTTCCTGAATACTTTGAGATCCCCACAAGAAAATTGATTCAGTCATGGGTTGTAGAGGGACTAGTGAGACAGAGAGGAGATGATGAAACGATGGAGGAACTTGCGGAGCAATACTTAAAGGAGCTGATAGATCGTAGTATGCTTCAGGTGTCAAGAAGGATGTCCAATGGGGAGATCAAAACATGTTGCATACATGATCTTCTACGACACCTCTCCGTATCAGAAGCCAAAGAGGATAAGTTTCTTGATGTTCAATGGAGTTAAATTCTACATCCCCAACAAGTGCCCGTCGAGCAACTATCCATGGCAACATTGCTAGCTATATCCATCTGAACAGACCAATACCTCACCTCCGTTCTTTATTGTGCATTACGCAACAATTAAATTTTGAAGTGTTGTGCAAAAAAGATTGGCGATTTCTCTGTACATGCTTCCAATTACTAAGAGTGTTGGATCTTCCATGAGTGTCTATCGACATGTTACCCAATGAAATAGCTGAAAAGATTCATTTGAGAAACTTGGGATTGGGAGAAGGATCCATTTGGAGGCTCACATCTACCCTACGCAACCTCAACCGTCTATAGACACTGAGCATTAAACCTAAAATTCTCAGCATTCAACCCTGTGTTATCAATAAGATGCATCAGTTAAGGCATCTGATCATGAATTGGGGTAGGCTTAGTGACCGATCGAGAGTTGCTGGTTTGAAAAACCTCTAGACGTTGTCGGTCATGGAGGCTGGTAATTAGATAGAAAATGGCTTGGCCAAGTTGACGAGTCTCCGAAGATTGGGAATTCGGTTTATTTTAATTTCATACAGAGAGGCAGTATCGGATTCTATTGTCAAATTAAATAGTCTCCAATCCTTGATGTTGGAAGCTCGTGATGATGACGTGCTGCCAACTTTGATGCTTTCGAATCATGTTCAACTTTACAAGTTGCAATTGTTTGGAAAAATAAAGAAGCTACCTGACCTGCATGAGTTGCCACCAAACCTCATCCAACTATACTTGGGAAGTCCAATTTGAGGACAAATCCCATGGCAACTCTGGCGAAGTTGCCACTCTTAAAAACTCTCAATTTATCCACTGGAGCATACATCGGGAAGGGAATGATCTGCTCAGCAGGAGGGTTCCCTTAGCTTGAACAACTGGAATTAAATGACATATATGACTTAACAGAGTGGAATTTAGAGGAAGGATCAATGTTGAACCTTAAACGTCTACGTATCAATAGTTGCGATCAACTGAAGATGCTTCTGGGAGGATTGCAGCATGTCACCACACTCCAGAAATTGGAACTAAGTTTCATGTCTACTGAATTCGTATCCGGGATTTGTCCCCTAAAAGATGGACCTGATTGGTATAAGTTCCAACATGTATCCTCCCTCTCCATTGATTAATCCAATCCGCTTTCATCGTACGCTTGTAGAAGAAGTATTTGAAATCCGTGAGTTTTATTTGTTATTTATTTTATTTATCTGTTCAGTTTCTATCTTCATATTCTCTTTTCTTGTTAGTTGTCTTCCTGAATGGGATTTTTTCAACAGGTCTTTAACAACGAATAAGAGCTTATACTCACAAGAGGGAGGCCATTGTGAATTTATTTAAGTTGGATCACCTTCATTTACATTGTATATAAATATATTAGGCTAATCTGACTAAGATTTGGTTTTTAATAGATAGGGATGGAAGAACGGGATTCGTTTCACATATAGGTTAGGTTACTTGTATTGTGGATGGATTCAATAGGTTGACTAATCTAGAAACTTGGGTTCATTGTGTTTTGGATTTAGAATAGCATGCATTACCTACATGCATAGTGTATATTGGATCTCTTGAATAGTTGAGGGATGAAGAAGGAGAGTGTTCTGTTTAAACCTATCAAGGAAGTCCAAAATTGGCAGGCCTTGGGACTTTCAGATTCACACGGTTTGATACAAAATTTGCATTCTAGCTGTTTGGTTGTTTAGTGGAATTGGAAACTCAATTTAGGAAGGGTTATTACCTGAGAATATATAGAAAAAACTATTTTTACACCATGTTTACTCTACGAGCTCTACTTGGAAGGATAGGATAGGCTACATAGCCTTTATGATTTCCCATTGAATCTATTATTAATCCATGCCTCAAAAACAGAACATCAACAAGAACAGACTTGCTAGAGTATCCTTTATATTTGCTCTTTTCTATAGTGGGGGTAACGGTGATCTTGTACTTTCTGTATGTGAAATTCAGCATCTATATCTATCATGACAATTTATTTTTCTCGTTTGATGCCTAAATAAAAGTTTTGAGTCCTGAAGCGGCATGGTTCATTCAAAACACAGATCCTAGATGCACTGCTATCTTAATCCATCCTATTATGTTTTGGGTCTCCAATTTCCAAATATACTGAAGCATTTTGGAGCAATCATCTGAAAGAGTATCACAATCATCCAACAAAGCTGATAGATTACTTGTAAATCCCATAGGATGCTATCTTCAAGTCCTAAGAGGTTTTTTGGATCCCCTGTATGCAAACTATGTTATCCCTCACAAGAAGAAATTAATACCATCTGTCAATGCCTTCTCCAATCCCGTCGACAATGAAAGGAAAAAGGAAAAAATGCGATCCTACCAGACACTGCTGCAGAGGATAAGCATTAAGATGCAGACTGGAGAGCATAGTCAAAATAGTGTTACTTGAAATTCTCCAAGTTATTCAAGAAACAATTATTACAGGAGGGTTTCCTAGACTTGATTCACTTAGAATTTGGGTTGATTGAGTTAGAGGAGTGGAGAGTGGAGGGAACGATGGATACAATCGACTAAGGATGCGACTTAGGCATGTAACTACCTTGAGGAATTAGATATGAAAATGCTTAATTGTCATTGTCATTGTTAGTTTCTGAAGGTAAGCCATGTCCTACTACTTTACTATATTTTCCCATCACTTGGTAGATACTTAGAAGGAATGCTTGGTTTTCAAGTTGTGGTTTCTTCTGTAGGTGAAATGGGATCAATGGAACTCACAAGTTCAAGACGGAGAACAGTGACTGAAATTTGGCCACAACCTCGATCTTTTTGTTTTTTAGTATGCAAAGTGATTGAAATTAGTTAAATGTTTGAGGTTAGGGTGGGTAATGCAAAAGGTATAGCTAGGTATGGCTACAGACAATGAGAAAATTGCTTACCAGAATTCGACTGGCAGAAGAGTAGTTTGTATACTGCCTGTACTCTTTGGCCTTTCGGGTATTTTAATGAATAGTTTTCTTTACTGATCAAAAAAAAAAAAAAAGGTCGAGTCCTGAACAAAAAAATAAATGATAGGATTAACTCTCTTCATTTGACAGGCATGCAAACAGAGAAAACTAAGGCCTTAATCATTTGAACTATAATTAAACAAACTAAGAAAGTGAAAAGCAGGCATTAGATCCAGTTCATATGCAGGTTATCCTCCTGGTTTGGATTGCAAGAAGGTTATTCAACCATATAAATCCATCAGATTCTTCATGAAAAGTTAACCTATCCTCCCTTTGCATTTGAATTACCCCAAGAATATTACATTTCATTGTCGTGAAATAAAATGATCCTAACTTTTACCAACTCACTGGCAAGCATAACCCAAATGTAAAAACTATATCAAATAAGGAACTCCAATGGGTTTGAAGAATCCATCTGTATTTTTTTTTTGGTAATAAAGAATCCATCTGCATTACCATATAGGCATATATACATGCATACAATCATAAATACTCCAATGATTTCTTGTGTGGGGGAAAAAATAAGAAATTTGAATGCAAATTGTGTGAGAGATTGTAAAGTATAATTGTACAAAGGTTTCTAAATTAATTATGCAAATATATAGGTCATTTTTCAATTTTAACTGATAAGTAAATGCAATGGATTTAGATTTGTAAATATGAATTGGATAGTTTTCTTGTCAAGACAAACTACCAAAAACCAGGTTGATGCCATGGCAGTGCCCAGTAGGCCAGTACCATGGTTCATCAAGTGGACAGTTTTGATTGAGGGTTCAACAGTGCCCTAATAATCAAAAAAGCAAAAGAGAGAAAGTCACCATTGCATTGACTCCATGACGACCCAGACAGAGAGCTGCAATGAAGTCTGACCAAAAAACAAATGCAAGGACGAATTATTTGGTCTCTCTCTCTCTCTCTCTCTCTCTCTCTCTGGCTCTATCTTGTTGGAGGACTAGATTGGATCACATTCGCTAATCATGGAAATATAAAAAACTAATCTGTAAACAGTACAGCATTCTATGAATTTATGTCTCTAGTGGAAAGCAAAGCTAAAAGGAATAATATAAAAAATGACTTTTGGAAGGTGGTGAGAAGGTACCAATGGTCGACTCTTGACTCGTGCTTCTTTTCTCTGTCTTTCTGCAGATACAGAGAGCTTCAGTTGCTTTTGATTTGAGCAATTAATTGAGCTTTGGTGTTGGGAGTGGCAAAGGAGAAGAGCAGACGACAATGGCGGAAGCTGTCGTGACGTTTCTGTTAGAGAAATTGTCAGAGCTCATTACACGCGAAGCGAATTTGGTTCTTGGGGTTGAAGAGGAGATCACTTCGCTCCGTAACGAGCTCGAATGGATACGTTCTTTCCTCAAGGATGCCGACGGGAAGCGCAAAACAAGCGAGAGAGCCAGCGTCTGGGTTAATCAGGTTCGAGACGTCGCTTACGACGCCGAGGATGTCATCGACCAATTCCTTGTTAAAGTAGAACATCAACGTCAACGACGTCGAAGCGTCGGAGGAGTAGTCGTTTGGTCTTTGATAGGCTGCGTTGGTAGCACCGGTCAACTGAAGACCCTGCACCACGTAGCCAATCAGATTGAGAAGATCAAGAGGAGGGTTGAAGAGATTTCTGCCAACAAATCCAAGTACGGGATTGAAGCTCTGCAATTTGGAGGACAAGACGAAACCTCAAGTTCCACCAAGAGTCAAGCTGGTGATTCGGTCTGGATAAAGCAGAAGATGGTCGTCGCCGAGGAATCTGAGGTTGTGGGTATCGAAGAGGATGCAAATATGTTGGTGAATCAGCTGGTTGGAGCCGGAGAGAATCGATTCTCCGTCGTTTCTATTGTCGGGATGGGCGGTTTAGGTAAGACTACTCTTGCTAAGAAAGTTTATAACAGCAGCAATGTTATTAAACATTTTGCTCGTCGTGCTTGGATTTCACTTTCTCAAGAATACAGACTCAGAAATGTTATAGAAGGAATTATAGAACAAGTTGTAATCAACATCAAAGAAGAGGATAAAGAGAAGCTTGGGAAGCTCGGCGATGACGAGTTGGGGAGGGAGCTCTTTGGGTATTTGAAGAGGAGAAGGTATCTAGTGGTCATTGATGATATATGGAGTATAGAAGCTTGGGATAACTTAGAGACTGTCTTTCCGGTGGAGGGGATGAACGGAAGCAAAGTGATGCTTACTACTCGCAACAAAGAGGTCGCTCTGTATGCCGATGTGGAGAGCATTCCACACGAACTGCAATTCCTAAGCGACGAGGAATGCTGGGAGTTGTTCTGTAAGAAAGTGTTCTCAAAGCGATCTATGAGTAGTATATCTCCAGAATTGGAGAAGGTAGGAAGGGAGATTGTAGCAAAATGTGGAGGTTTACCTCTGGCCGTTATTGTGTTAGGCGGGATCCTATCGAGGAAAGGAAAGATTCCAGATGAGTGGGCCAAAGTGCTCAAGAACATTAACCGGGAATCAAGTGAAAATCAGAGCCAAATCTTCAGAATCTTGTCTTTAAGCTATAACGATCTACCGTATTATCTGAAACCATGTTTTCTCTATTTTGCTGTGTTTCCTGAAGACTTTGAGATTCCCACAAGAAAATTGATTTGGTTATGGGTTGCAGAGGGACTCGTGAGACATAGAGGCGAAGATGAATTGATGGAGGAAATTGCGGAGCAATACTTAAAGGAGCTGATAGATCGTAGTATGATTCAGGTGTCAACAAGGAGGTGTAATGGAAAGATCAAAACATGTCGCATACATGATCTTCTACGAGACCTCTCCATATCAGAAGCCAGGGAGGATAAGTTTCTTGATGTTCAATGGAGTTTAAATTCTGCATCCCCAACTAGAGCCCGTCGAGTAACTCTCCATGGCAGCATTTCTAGCTATATCCATCTGAACACACCCACACCTCACCTCCGTTCTTTGTTGTGCTTTACACAACGACGAGATTTTGAAGTGTTGCGCAAAAGAGATTGGCGATTTATCTATGCAGGCTTCCAATTACTAAGAGTATTGGATCTTCCACAAATGCTTATCCACAGGTTACCCAATGAAATAGGTGAAATGATTCATTTGAGATACTTGGGATTGGGAGAAGGATTCATTTGGAGGCTCACATCTACCCTACGTAACCTCAGCCATCTACAGACACTAAACATAAAACCTAGCATTATCACCACCCAACGCCTACCCAGTGTTATCAATGAGATGCATCAGTTAAGGCATCTGGTCATGAATTGGGGTAAGCTTAATGATAGATCAAGAGTTGATGGTTTGAGAAACCTCCAAACGCTATCGAACATGGAGGCCGGTCGTTGGATAGAAAATGGCTTGGCCAAGTTGACGAGTCTCCGAAGATTGGGAATCCGGTTTATTTTAAGTTCACACAGAGAGGCAGTATCTGATTCTATTATCAAATTAAATAGTCTCCAATCCTTGATGTTGGAAGCTCGTGATCATAACATGCTGCCAACTTTGATGCTTGCGAATCATGTTCAACTTTATAAGTTGCAATTGTTTGGAAAAATAGAGAAGCTACCTGACCTGCATGAGTTGCCACCAAACCTCATCCGACTATACTTGTATAAGTCCCAATTGACTACGGATCCCATGGCAACTCTGGAGAAGTTACCACTCTTAAGAACTCTCAATTTATCCGAAGCATACATCGGGAAGGGAATGATCTGCTCGGCAGGAGGGTTCCCTCAGCTTGAAGAACTAGAATTAAAAGATCTAGATGACTTAAGAGAGTGGAAACTAGAGGAAGGAGCAATGTTGAACCTTAGACGTCTGAGTATCAATAGTTGCTATGAACTGAAGATGCTTCCAGAAGGATTGCAGCATGTCACCACACTCCAAAAATTGGAACTTCGTTTCATGTCTACTGAATTCGTATCCAGGATCCGTCCCCTAAAAGATGGACCAGATTGGTATAAGTTCCAACATGTATCCTTCCTCGCCATTGATTAATCCAATCCGCTTTCATCGTACGCTTATACAGGTATTTGAAATCCATGAGTTTTATTTGTTATTCATTTTATTTATCTGTTCAGTTTCTATTTCCATATGTTCAGTTTCTATTTTCATATTCTCTTTTATTGTTAGTTCTCTTCCTAAATGGGATTTTTTCAATAGGTCTTTGACAATGGTAAGGGCTTATACTTCAAGAGACCATTGTGAAGTTATTTAAGTTGGATCACCTTCATTTACATTGTGTATAAGTACATATTTTAGGCTAATTTGACTAATGTTTGGTTTTTAATATGTAGGCTAGGCTACTTGTATGGAGGATGGCTTCAATAGGTTGACTTACCTAGAAACTTTGTTTTCATGGTGTTTTGGATACAAAATTACAGGAATTATCTTATCACAGTGCATTGCGTATATTGGATCTCTTGAATAGAAGGAACTGGAAACTCAATTTAAGAAAGGTAATTACCTGAGCATATATATATATAGAGAGAGAGAACAAACTATTTTTATACCATGTTTACTCTACCAATTACTCTAGAGTGTTCTCTTCAACTAACTAATTGCTTCTTTCTGTAATTGAATTCTCTTGGTTATTCAAGAAACAACTGGGGAATGTTCTTCCAGTGTAAATTTGTGAAGGCGAACGAGTAACTTTTATTTGCACTCTTCCGTAAGTAACTATCACAATATTTACTCATGGTGATAATCATACACTGTGAACTCATGATACAACAGAGACCCATCTTCTGTATAATGAAGAAGGTAATAGCAGTTATCACAGAAGTAGCACGGATTCTCCTGAGCCCACTTGTCATCCACCGTCACCTTTGTAGCTCTAAAGATTTTGCAAACAGCACATTTCCGGAAACGGGATTTCAGTTGAAATGTCAGTACTGGATAAGCTGCCCGGTTCTGCACGTCCTCTGGGTGAATTAACCGCATGTCTCTGATCACAAATGTATGTTTGCAATTTCCCTGCAACAACCACGCCAATGAAACGGCTAATGAGCCACTCAAAAAAAATTCTAGCATATCGTCTGCTGGAGACTAGGAATTTTAAATCAATGGGTCAAAAATAGGCGAGATAAAGCACAAAAACTGGTATACTGCAACAACAATCATGCCAATGAAACATCTCATGAGCCACTCACAAAGAACTTTAGCACACAAACTGCTGCATTGAATAAAACCATCAACAGATGATAAAAAAAAATTAAGAGACTAGGGCTTTTGTACTGACGTGTGAAGATAGCTGAAACTACTACTACTACAATCACTTATGGATCCAAAAATCAAAGTGAAATATGATCTAAATGTTGATTTCCAATTTCCTAAAAAACATGTTTTGCTCATTGGGACAAGGCATTTTGTTGTTGTTTATGTTGTATTCATTGTTTTGTTCACTCCATGAAAACAAAATACTCTCATAAAGGTCATGAATGTTTAGACACTAAACAAATTGCAAGAGGCATAATACCCTTCTTACAAGCATGTACCTGGTGACAATAGATATATCCAGCACCAAGACGAAATCTCAAGTCACAAAACCGAGCCTTGTGCATATCAACGGCTTTGAAGTGAGGCAAGTGGGAGATTGTTGCATCACCTAAAAATGCTTTTTGTTTCTGTTGTAACTCGCCATTTATAATGCACTCCCATTTTTCCAATGCCTCATCTTTTGAGTTTCTAAACCAATTAAATATTGGTTCGCTATAGTCTATAGCAGAAGGGTCCCTCAAATCATTGTAAAATATGTCCTACAAAAAAGCAATCTGTCAGATAAAGTACTGATCACCAATAGGATATAAAATAGATAAATGAGTAAGTGAAGCCATTTACTTCTATGAAGAAATATCCAGAGGGATCATGCTGCCCTGCTTTTTGCATCAGCTGATCCGTCAGGCAATAAATATTATCCCTTAGTTCAGTCAGGGTTTGCAGTCCTAAGACCAAGAACTCTTGTGACTACAAAACATTTAACAAAAAATCAATCACGGCAAATAAAATTACAATTAATACGAATCAAGCAAATGAAAAAACAAATACAATTAATTTAAAACCAATTACGAAGGTCAACCTTTCCCCGCTTCTTTTACCTATATAAGACATTATTATTTCCTGATAACAACTTATAATTACATAAGATAGCTACTTGAGAGAGAGAGAGAGAGAGAGAGAGAGAGAGAGAGAGAGAAAGAGAGAGAGAGAGAGGGAGAATGGAGGGGGGCTTACAAGAAAAAAGACAAATGTTTTAAATGCACATACTTTAACTAAAGATATGGCTTTGATCAGATTTGGATGATGGTACGTGATTCATGTTGCCGACCCCAACTAGTTGAGAGATAAGGCATTTTGTTGTCGTTGTTGTTATTGGTTCTTTCTTTCTTTTTTTTCTTCTTCTTTTGGACTTTCCATTCCACATGATTTTCAGTCTATTGAAAGCAATCTCAATCGCTTCTTTTTAGGCCAACCTTTTCGAGTCATTGGCACCTTCATTCGAAATTAGTATATCATCCAAAATTTGCCTACATCAGCGGACTCCTTAACAGGGAAAATGGTGCCCTTCAAGCTCTCAATCTATTAGCAATCACTTAGCTAGGATCTTATACACGTCACTAAGTAGGCTTTTAGGAGGAAAGTCTTATGGGATCGGATGCTTAGCATACCACCTTGGGAATCAATCTAGGCAAATAAATGTTGAATTCAGGCTTTTATTAGTGATTCCTCCATCAAAGACTTCATCGAGCACACTTACGTGAACCACTTTTAGAATTTTTTTTATTTTTCTTTCACAACAAAAGATCTAGTAAAACTATGTAAGTCCAAGACACACAGAAGTGTCTGATCTGAGCTAATAGTACAAATGATAACCAACAAACAGAACACATGGGAAATATACTTTCTTTATAACTTCCAAAAGGTATTAGATAAGAGCATACCTTCACACAGGTTTTCTTGTTATGGTAAATCTCGACACTGAGAACAACTTCTGGATAAGAGATTGCCACATGTTCATGAAGAATTGATGCCTTCACCTGCAAGGAATTAAAAGTAATTTTTTTAAGTATCTAATGACAAAGCTAAATAAACAAGGGAGGCTGAATGTAAATAACATAGAAATCAATCAACAATAAAATGACTTCAAAATGCCTGGCCCATACAAGTGTTAGAATTTCTTTCATTCTACCAAAGGGGGGAAGAAAGTGGATGCAAAAGATGAAATTCTTCCATATTCATTGCTTATGAGAAGATAATGTGTGTGTAGGGAATGTTTAAGATAAATATATAATATCACGAGGAATTCTGGACTTTGATAAATCTTTTACTAGGGTCAATTTTGATTAGGCTACCTTAGTTTCTATTTTAGCAGATTTAAGTGTGCTTAATTGGATCAGGTTACCTATCAAAACAGATTAGCATTAGATTAGGATGTTTAAATTTTCCTCTTTATCTTGTCGTAGTATCTCCACATAAAAAATTCAAGGTTTATTGTAATCTGACAGGCAATAGCATTTTTCAATAAGCTTTTGTTTGTAAAACAATAAATAATAATAATAATAATAATAAGTTAAGGAAAAAAAAAACTAGAATATAGAACAAATGGCAATCAAGGAAAGGCCTATATATAGAACAAGCACCATCGATAAGCTGGATCTCAAAACCAATAAATATGTTTACCGATGTTTCAAGATATATCTACAGAAACATTATGTAAAGTGAATTATTCTGAAACATTCATCATTCAGACCTTGGTAGCTGCAGTGGACCTAAGAGATGTCATCTTTTCAACTTTATCTGAGGATGGAACTGCTTCTTCATTTGTCTTGCAACTAACACCAAACCAAAAGAATAGAAAATCAAACCAGAATTCAGAAGCATCTATAAACAGGTAATAGGTTATTCAGTTCAGTACATTAGGCAACATACCTAAATGAATGTAGTTTAGCTGCTGCTTTATCTTCATCCTGTTTTTGCTTTAGCCTTGCAAGTCTCTCCACTCGTGCAATATAATTACTCTGATCATCAGACAATGGGAGTATGACTAAATAATTACAGTTATGTATGAAACTATGAATACATTATTTAATATAATTGAAAACCTTAAGAAAAGCATGCCACAAATACCAATTAATATTATCCATGCCTATAAATGTCAGGCATTGCAGCCTCAATTATCAAAACCGTATATCTATTGCTATTTTAATTCTCATATAAAAATTCTAGGTTATCATCATCTGCTAGCTTCAATCTTCATTTGCAAGTTTTGAGCCCTAAACTATGCATTTAAATCACCAAGCACTAGGATCCTAAAATACCTGTATTAGCAAGGCTATAACTAATTTAATATCGTACCTACTGAGGCCAAGTTCAATTATGCACCATGTCAATTCCAATAGTCTCAGATTACTATGGCTGTGTTTGTTTAGCTGGAAAACAGTGGAAATTCCATTGCTTCCCCTTGATTTTGAGAGGAAAAGCTTGAGGCGACTTTGACTGAAAACAGAGGCTTTCTGGAAAAATACTTTTCAATAGGCCTGCGTTTTCCATTAAACAAAATACACAAATTCTGTTGGAAAGTTCATTTTACTTTCCTTCTCTGCAGATTCTGACTAACCAAACACAGCCTAAAGGAATTTATCAATTGAGTACATTCAATGATACCAATTGAAAGGTGGTAAAAAACAAATAACTACCAAAGTTCATTCAAGCTGGTGTAGGACGTAATAATGAATAGATGTATACATACTTCCAATTCTGCAGCACAACTATCTCGGTCAAAGATTCTCCCCCGTTTCTTCGTCTTTTTTGAGTTTTTCTCATCCAGTTGTCCATTACAGCCTGTTTCAATAAGAGATTCATCCAAAGACTTGTACAAAGTTGGGACATTTATATTTTCTGTTGGGCTATCTAAACATGCATTTCCATTGCTTGAAGTTCTCCTATCATCTTTTCTCCTGAAAATGTTTAGAAAAAAGAGAATGTAATTAGTTTCATACTTCATCACTCACAAATTAAGCCATAATATTCAAAAGAACAAATAAAGAAATAAAATGTTTTTATCAGGCTGTAGAAACAAAACAAATAAAATAGCATATAAAGAAAATAATTTGTCTGAGAATGAACTATGAAGAAAAACAAAACATCTGCATATTTTGTAACTAATTGGTTATGGAAATAAAAAAATGGTAGACAGTGATGATTAGATGAGCTTGGCGGTGGGTTCAGACCCCTGAACCCACAGGTTCATAGATGCATCATGGAATGTCAACAAATTATCAGTGAGCTCTATCCCCAAGGATATTTTTAGCAACACCTTAGGACAGCTTAGCCTTAACGTTGATAGCAAAGTTCGAATGAGGAACGGCTTATGATGAATACCCAGGAACACAAAGATTAAGAAGGGCGCTGCAAGAAACAAAATGCTTCTAGGTGTTGAAAAGTACAAAACCAGAGATCTCCAAAAAGGCCATCTTTTGCACTACTGCTAAATCCACGAACAGGCAATAAATAACCTGGCAAACTAAAACACTTTAGTAGACAAAGGAAAAGAAAGCAAAAGTGATTCCTAGCATGAGCTCCTAAACTGTGAAAATGGGGTTGTTGGGAACAATACAAGCGTATTGCTACTAAACAAAGTGGTTGGATATTACACCCTAGATGGCGACACTCTAGGAGCCGAAGACATCACTAGGCTACGCTCTGATACACAAGCATGGGGCGCATGGAATCCTGTGAGAATCAGCGAGGACCACCTCTCACCAAATATAAGGTACAAATAAAAGGTGTCCTCGGAATGAAACAACAACAAAATGCCTTATCCCAATTAGAAAATAACGTAACAAAAGTGTTCTGCTATAACATATGCTCTCCTAGCAGTGGTAATGCCTATAAAATGTCAAATTAGGAAATAAAACACTGCCAATTAACACCATCAAAAGATAAATGATTTACCAAGAAAAGAGTTCATACCCCAACAAGTCCCGAAGAAAAATAAAATTTTAGAAAAATAAGGGAGTCACCTTGAATCATCATCATAGAGCCTACAATATATATCAAAAATTCAAGTAAATCATGCCT
The DNA here is from genome assembly GCA_031762675.1 of Pachysandra terminalis. NCBI lineage: Eukaryota > Viridiplantae > Streptophyta > Magnoliopsida > Buxales > Buxaceae > Pachysandra > Pachysandra terminalis. The sequence continues at coordinate 17,676 of JAUPMG010243240.1, forward strand.
CAGTGACTGGCCGCACACTGTAGCATAACGAAGAAAAATCAATTAGGGTACTTAAATACATGCTGCGGACCCAAGTATCCCACAACAAACCAACAACCGGAGATCGATGAAGTATACGATCTTTATCAACTAGGACATAGCACAGGCATGGACAGAGTTAACAGTGTATGTTTGTTTTCAATACGAACCATTCAACAGCTAAGGAATGATTCTTTATCAACACAAAAATTCAAACATATAACAAACTAAAGAAACTTTAAATAGATGTGCATATGTAAAGAGGTGGAGTATGAAAGAGTCACTGACTTCAATCTAAAGAGTTTGAAGAACACACATCCCTCTATGAAAAGATACACGAACAGTCTCTTCTTCGGTACCCTATTTGACCAATATTCTATGAAACTTAAGATTCTTGTGTTTTATATATTTACTGTAAAAAAAAAAAAAGAAAAAAGAGGTTACACCAAAAAGGTAGCAAAAAAAAAGGCATATGAATACCCTTAACACTGACACGTAAAAGTGGAGGAGAAAAGAATATCCCAACTTTATACAACAAAGCACAATGAGACAATCTACTTATGGAAAAAATGGTACATCCTACGAACCTATATACCCTCTAGCATAACTAGATATCAAACAACCTTAATGAATACTGACCAATCGCATTAGTAGAACTCCAACCAGTAACAAAGCGGCCCTCTCAAAAATAAATCGTCACGGAATCTGGTTACATTTTCCTGCCTGATCTATCAAATCACATTTAGATGACTTACAAGCATTCCATGGCACCGTACTAGGGGAACCACACACCTCATCTTTAGTGCATTACTACAAGATCGAGAAACAGAAGTAATACACATTTTGTTATTGGATGTGATTAACATTTCATGAAGTGGAAGCAGAAAATGCCTTACCATACAACCATCTATAATTCATAACTATCTTGACATTAGAAATGGAAAAAACAAGAAACACGGCTAGTTTTTATGAAGCACATACGTTCCTTCTTCAGTTCCAAACACTCTCAGACAGCACTACTGACTTCACCTCCACATCTTCAATACCGTAATCCATTCTTCCTTCAATATGCAAATCACCTCACTTTATCAAGAAAACTTGTATATTTACCTTATATTCCAAGACTTTTCATTGCAATGGGCTTCATCATCACCATCACAAAATATTGGAATAAAGTGAAGAACCATGCAGCAGTTAATACCTCGAAAGAAGAATCGACTCCATAGCAAAATAATTTCCACTGCCTGTGTCAGATCCTATTCCTACCAGGCTTTCCTAAGTTCAGCAACACAAAAGCAAGAGTTCTAGGTTTATACTATACATACTCAGACTTCTGATCTATGAATCACCCTTTCAAGAAAATGATTATATGCTTCTATCCATATTACAAAACTCTTCCAAAAGTTGATCTAGCATTCTGCATCCTAATAAACCTAATAATTTTCCATCTGTGAGTTACATGATGCTAGTTCAATCCATTTTAGTTGTGCAATTATGTGCATGCTTGACTTGTTCAGGATAGAGGCTGGAAACTCAAATTTTTTGTCAAAAGGAAACAGAGTTAGATCATATTAATAGAGAACTTTACAGACTAAGCAGCAAAATGATTATCTGCTTCTATCTATATAGTTAAATACATACACAAAGGTAAACGTCAAATTGGTCTTGTTTACACTAGTTCAGTATATAGTTTGTTTGTGGAAAGAAACAGAAAAAAGCTATTGTAAAGTTCTCCAAAGTTCCAAAAAGGACTTTAAGCTTAAATGACCATACATAGGATAACAAAGGACAGTCACATTTTACTCACTCTTCATTACAGTGTTCTTCTGAACAATGGGGATAATTTTCAGTGTCATCACCGTCCTGCATGCGGCCAATAAAAATTCTAAGCAATGATCTTGGAATAAGTTGAACTTCAAAAAAAAAAAAAAAAGATTCAAGAAAAACACCTTAAATGCTTCTTTTAAAGCTTTTTCTACCAACTCTTCCTCACTAAAAACTTTAAGCTCATCAACGCTGTAAAAGGATCAACATTACATTGTTTAGACTAAGATTGGTAGGCAATGGAGTACAAATATACCATGAAATTAGTAATTAGTTGGACTCTAACAATGGGGCATGAATTTAATCTGATTAATGATGTTGAAGACAACCCAAACTGCAACTCACTGAATGCAAGTTCTGCTATGCTGGTATTTCGAAATGCCTAAAACCCCTTAATTTTAAAACTAGCTTGCATGCAATCTTATGTCTACAAGGATTTATAGTAATCTTGTTTGAGGCAGGAAAACAAAAACAGATTTGTATTTCATTAACAGTTATGCCACTGTTCACCTCTGGTGATTGATGGAAGTGCCAGGGGTTCCATTCTCATTCGACTGTGTTTGTTTTATACATTTGATTGATAACAAATGTTCACTAGTTTAACTAAATTCAATAGGAAATCCGAGCGACTTAAGCTCTCCACACCCACATCGAGATCAAGAAGGGATTTTCAACGTAATAACGCAGCTTACAGAAAGGGTAAATATATATATATTGTTACAAACCACGGATTCAAGAGAAAACTTCTGAAGAAGAACTAGGAAGTTCCAGATTAGCTTACGAAAGATCGTCCTCCCATGCTTGAGATGAATCGTCACATAGTTCCGCCTTCAAACTCTGCGATAACAAAAGAAGAAACTGCATTAGATTTCAAAGCAAATAAGATTACTAGGGTTTGATGAGTAAGCTTTGGAGAAGTTCCAGATCTCCGAGGTTTGTTCACTTCCATGGATTGAGCACTTGCAAACAACCTAGTTAATGTAAAAAGTAAAAGAAGTATCCGGAATCAAAATATAAAACATCGAAGCAAAGGATATTAATGAGAAACCAACCTGCAATTCTTCGAAAATTGAAGTCTCAAATTCGGCGACGCTGGTGATGGGACTGACAGTATCAGGAACAAAGATCGGTCCTCCACGAGGAATGGAGTTGCAGATGGGCTGCTCTTGGAGGCAATACTCCACGAGCTCCATTTCTGCCTAAGACTCTCCTTTCGTTATCGGTTTCCGCATTAGATTCCACTGAAAGAGACGGATTACAGCTTTATTAAGCAAAGAACGTCGCTGCAACTTTCGTGGCGCTGGGGTTTTTCATGAGGCCTTTCTCTGTTTTCTTCGGCCCCGTTTGGTTACCAAGAAATATAAGAAAGTAATGTGTAAGATGTTGCAATGAAATCAATGTAGAAGAAAATGAAAAAAAACTTTTCTATTCCAATTTTGAATGTCTCACGAAAGCTGCTTATTATTAATGAAAATTATTTAATGGTGCGTTTGGATAGTAAGAAAATTATTTTATGCTGTGTCAATCCTTGTAATTTCGGAATTACAAAAAAAAAAAAAGAAAGTTTGTGTTGGCTATCTAGAATTTGTAAGAGAGGAAAGGAAAATCTAGAGGTGGCAATGGGTCGGGCTGTAACCGGGTTGAAGCTTAAACGGGTTGGTTGGGTTTAATCTGTTTATCAACGGGTCAAGAAAATTTTAACCCGAATTCAACCCGCCCATAAACGGGTCGAATTTGTCAACTCGTTTAAAATTTAATTAATTATTTAATTATTTTAAATTTTAAATTAAAAAATAAAAATAATAATAAATGGGTCAAGCGGGTTGGGTCAGGTTTGACCCGTTGGTAACCTAACCCATTTAATAAACGGGTTCGACCCTAACCCGTTTAGTCAGGTTGGATCAAGTTTTACCAGCTCTAAAAAAATCCAACTTTTCAACAAAATCTGTGCGTTTGATTCACTGGAACAAATAGGCCATTGGAAAATATTTTTCAAAAGTACCATAATTTTTAGTGAAAAGTTCTTCATAAGTGATCTTTTACTTTCTTTTCTATTATTTTCCAAGTAACCAAACACAGTTTTAAGATTGATGATCAGGATCTGTCACTCTTAATGTGGATATTTTGAATTTATTGATTGAATTCTCTCCATAATGCTTCAACAATATTGATGGTTCCCATGGTTCTATAGTTCGTGGTCCTTAAAAGTTACCAAGGAATATGCCCAACATGTCTCTACAAGATAGCTCGATCTACAACCGGTGGTCCGCTCGTAGCGACGAGGTTACATACTCATTCTACAAGATTAAAAAACAACTAATGATGAATAAACTGAAGATTTAATACATCCCAAGATTACCTTGTTTCGCACATTCCAAACTATCACGAGGAAATGAATATAAGAGACAGGATTGTGGCCTTAGGTCTGGATGCATTTTTTTTTTTTTGAGAAATAAGAAAGAGATACAAATAGAGAAAAAGAAAGCAAATCAAGCACATACAAGACAATAATTTACGTGGTTCGATAATAATATTTGCGTCTACAAATTCATCTACATCCCCAATTCTACTATTCTCATGAGCTCGAAAAAAGTGTTACAAGAACAGCCACAAAAAGTATAATAAATATCCTGTAAAATATGAAATTAATATTTTACCCTCGACAGAGTCAGATGTCTTGATCATAAGCACTTACCGAATGCCTCAATAGCATTAGTTTCTACATAACATCACTAGTTAATGTTAGAAGATGTATAATAACCAATATTTGATTGTGTGTGTATAGGACTAGGCTTGTCAACGAACCGGATCATGATCCAAATCTGATCTGAATCCGATCCGATAATGCCGGATTCGGTATAGAATTTTAGTGATCCAATCCGAATAAAAATGATCCGATCCGATTCGAAATATAATCGGATCGAACTCTGTTGTTTAGTGATCCGATCAGATTATAATTCATAATAAAAACATATATATATATACAATTTACAAGTGATCGGATTGGATCGGATTGGATCGGATTCAGATATTCCGATTTCACTATTGGATCGAATTCGGATCACCTATTTCATAATCCGTCAGATTTCGAATAAGATTCGGATTTTTGGATTTCACTATCTGATCGAACTCGAATCAGTTGCGATTCGGTCTGAATCCGACCCGTTGACAGGCCTATGTAAGACATTTATCTTCAAGTCTCTCTCCATTTCCTACAATAAGCTAAAGTGCTCTATTAAAATGATATTTTTAAGGACAAATGAGTGAGATCATCCTTCATTACAGGTCCAACTACTAAATGGGTGTCAAAGTTACACTTAAAAACAATATTTTTTATCTTATTATTTTTATATATTATTATATTTCGAAGTAAAATTATAATTTTTCTTTTATATATC